>CM070034.1:151848874-151895775 GCA_036250615.1 Ptychadena robeensis
TAATAAAATTATTCCTCAAAAATACCACTTGCCTAATAATTCTGCACTCCCTGTAAGAAGGCTTTGTTGTGCTATGCACTGCTCCAGTTGAGGGCTTTTCAGTTCCTTTAATCCCTTCTCACCATAACCTTCATGGTTGTTCCTCTATGAACTAGCTGATTTGTAAGCTAATTGCAATGCCCATACATTAAGTTCAAAATTAACCTCCCTATCGCAATGCTGAGCTTCATATTTCTGTAGCAAAAGCGCACCATACAGGAGTCTGGTAGACATCCTGAATATAATAACATGTTCAGATTAGGGGGGGGGGGTGATCCGTTCTCCTGCAGCTACCTAATTAGATCGGAGACACACAGAGCAGTAAGTTTGCACTTTTTTACTTCAGCCCTTGAAGAAAAAAGTCTATGCCTGATATTACACTTTTGATTCACAGTTCCAGCATTAGTAAGTTTTTATATGAGTTTCAGAAATAATTATCTGTGTGCATCCTGTGGGCCAGTGATCCTGAAAGCATTAGTATAACTTTTAGGTAACAAAATAAAAGGGGGGGGGTGTTCAATTAGAATTTTTCTTTAGAATTGGTTCAGACAACCAATAACAATTCAGCTTTAAACTCTGAGTTAATAAATACTGTATTTTTCCGGCATATAAAACTTTTGAACACAGGAAAAGCTGTGCAAAAGTGGCGATCGTCTTATAAGATGGGTGCTGCCATGGGGGGGCAGGGGGTACCCGAGGGTCTGCTTCGTGGATCCGTGCTCCCCGCACTGCGCGCTGGCCGACAGGAGCCAGAGGGAGTAGTCTTCAGCACCCCCTCCCTCGCCCCCCTCCTTCTCCTTCCCGATGTGTGTGGAAGTAGCTGGCTGCTACTGACGGAAAGTGTGCTCACTAGCGACATTGTGGCTAAAATTGGTATTGAAAGGTTGCAGATAGGGGTGTCAAATTAGGGAATGTAAGTTACTAATCCAAAAATAAGATTGGACTTCGAAGGGTGTTGGAGACTGGATTGGAAAAGTTGGGAGTCGTCTTATACGCCCAGTCGTCTTATATGCCGGAAAATACAGTACATTAGAAAACCCCTGCAATGTTCTCTTGCCCTGATGCTTTATAATGCAGTCAGCTATAAGTGCAGAAAATGTTTATTACGATTTTAAGAAACAAAAGCTGATTATATTCTGAATGAATAACCCAGCTGGAAACAGAGGAAGCATCTAGGGTCGACCTTTCAGGATCTTTATCTATCTTGACAAAAGGCTCCATTATTTGATATAACCCCTGCGTTGAACACAGGGATTTTAACGGAGTGCACAAGCCACAGCAATGGGGCTTTCTCAGAGCCCCGGATCCGCTGGTCCCTTCCTCCATCAGGTTAATGTCGACGCAGCCCATCTGTGTCCACAGAAACGTAACGAAGGCTTGCGCGGGCATCAGCGGATGCCAGAGAAGAGTAGAGCCTGGGGCTAAATTTACATTCTAATAAAAGCTTCTGAATGTTAAAAACACTTGATATTTCTTGGTTTCAGTAAAACTAAAATATTCTGTCTAAAAAAAAAACACGAATGTGAGCATGCAGAGTTTTGTTAAATGTACTATTTAAAAATTAAAAGAAACAACTTTTTAACAGCAATAGGGGTATGTGAGAAGAGAAAAAACATCAATGTTTTTCACTGGTTTTACACTTTATTGTATGTGAAGATGCTGGGCTCACCAACATACAAGTTCTGTCAAAGACAGTAAAAACTTTTTTTTAACCATTGAAGTGTCTGTTGGGAGACACACTTTTTTACACAGTATTTTGTTGATGCTAACTGGAGTTTCCTGTCTCAGAGACACAACAGGAAGCAAGTTGAAATTTTCAGAGGGAGGATAAAATTCAATGAGTGATGGAGGAATAGTTACTAAATAGACCCATCTTCTCACTTGAGAAGTACATTAAAGCTAGCCATACACGTATAGATTCCCCTATTGATCTTTTAGGGAATTGATGTGCACCACCTTGGGGAATCGTTCCCTGGCCGATACTTTGGATGGGGAACAAGGGTCCCAATTCAAAGCAATGAGGATCAAACAGGAAAATACAGACTTGTCGGATCCCTCCCTATTTGATCCGTTTTTCGTTCGATTTTGACCTTTTTGGGTTGATTGTTCAATGTGGGCGCATTCGATTCCTAAACGATCATTCAACGCACGATCACCTTGCATGCTGATCAATCACTGAATCAATATTTGTAAGGCTACCTTTAGGGTTAAGTAACAACAAATAAAATAAGATGCATATGAATTGATTTCAAAGAAATGAGCTGTACTGATATGTTAAGTTACATTGATTTGCCTTCATGGCTACATTCCAGCAATACCTGGCACTTCAGAAGCTCTGAGCTACCACATTTCCCAACAAAACCCAAAAGAGCAATAGACCTGTTATAGATTACTGGTATTTACTGAGCTAATTATATACACTTCATACTTTGCCCATCTTATTACAAAGTAGCACTTGCTGAAGACATGGCCCTCCGGCGCAGATATCAAGAGCAACACTAAAATAAACAGAGAAATCAGGCACATAATCAGAGATTAGAGCCTGGCAAGTGCATTTATTATGAAAGTCATTTTATTAGGCTTTGCCATCTGCTCCTACTCTAATTATAATTGCCAAAACATATTTCATCACAGCATTACAGAGAATTCCATAATATTACTCTTTGCTCCTACTGGAATGGGTACTAATCACACTTACAGATCATTAACATATCCATTAGTTTTGTCATTAATGAATAAAAGAAAAGGTTATCACAGGTAAATTGTGCAAGGTTTTGTTGAGTGTACAATATACATGTGTGGTGGTAGGGCAGTCAGGACAGAAGAAGCATGGTGGTGGTAATGCAGCTTGGGATGCACAGAACTCTATTCACATAATAAACCAACATGCTAAAACATAAATAGTGCACACAATACCCTGTTTCTTGCCACCTTTCGTTCATCACAATACAAAAGTTTACCTATGTATTTTTTAAGCTGCTCTGTTTCTTTCTAAATTGTGTACATTAAACCACCGCTAAGGTGGCATTGTCTCACGCCATAACACACAGCCACCTTCCAAAAAAATATGGAGAAATAAAAAATGGCATGTATTTGTAATTCAAAAAGTTCTATTATTATTAAATTTTTTTTGGGGAGTTTTGGAAAACAACATTAGTTATGTGAAAGCATCAGTTACCTAAATTTCACACCTGCAACACTGTGGTGCCCTCCCTCCATGACAGTCTGTTTAGAAAACGATCCAAAATCTTTATGCCAACCATGTGGCAATATCCTAGTCGGGAGTCTAGGAAAATTAGATAAAGTATGTTAGTTGCTGAGCCTAATCCTGTTACCAGGGAGGGTGGATGCCACCTGCACAAGATGTCCTGTCTACATTCATTTCTTTTTAGAGGTCTGCAGAGTTCCTCCTATGATAGTAATGCTAAATGAGAAAGATAATTCTGTCAGAGTACAATGAATAGTGCTTTTCTCCTCTTGTCTCTTGTTTAAAGAGATCAAGTTGGTGATTAAACATGATAAGATGCACCATGGAGCATCTTATTTTGAGCAAACAAAAATATGAGCTCCTTGCTCCAACTGGCAGTGCAGGAGTAAAAGGAGGCGAGTAAGCTGTCAGCTTCCCTGTCCTGACTCTGCCAGAAGCTGGCACACAAAGCTCCAGGCACAAAGCTTGTCAGCCCTGTCCCAAGCTGTCCTGACATACACACAATCCACCCAGCTAGTAAGCTGTCTAACTCGGTGGGTGGCTTGTATCACGGAGCTACCAGCCATCAGCCAAGAGTAGGTGTAGAAGAAGTAGAAAGACACGCCCTAGGGCATATCTTTCTTCTGAGAGCTTCTCTCATTATAGAGGAAGAGGGTGCATAGAATGGCCAGGGGTGGTTGTACATTCGTCATATAAGATGCATGCAGTTTTCACCCCATTTTTGGAGGGAAAAAGTGTCCTATATAAAGAAAAATACAGCTGTTATAGCTTGTTTTAAACAGTAGCACCAAAAGTCATTATATTTTTCTACATTTGTCTGTACAGGCACAAAATGATATATGATATATGATGTAGATGATATGATGATGTAGATATATGATGTAGATATTCTGACATGTTTCAAGTTATGGCTATAAACTTATTTGTATATCATTTACATTTTCTTTTGTAGAAGGTGTATAAAAATATAAACCTAAAGCTGCACTATATTATCCTCCAGAGGAGGGGCGATCCTACTGACACAAGAAAAATACCCAGAGTAGATGCTTTCTATTAAGCAATACAGTGGAATTTGCTATTGGCAAATGAAAGGGTAAGTAGGAAGTTTGTGTCAAAATAATAGAGTGACTGTAAACGTTTTATATTTAGAAATAAAACTGTGATGTGTGTTAGTTACGTAGACACAATTAGTGCAATAGTCTATTGACACCTCGTAAATTATGCAGTGATAGAACTAAAAATATAACCCGCATTTGTTGTGGCATTCAAGTAATCAGGTAAAGTATGAATTACGTTGTTTAGGAGTAAATCTAATTTATATATGTGAGATATTTAAGTACAGATGACTATGGTAAATATGGTATTTGCAAGTGTAAGGCTATGTTTCCACAGTGTCCGTGGTTCTCCTTCATGGTCCCAGAAGTGGGGATGGCGAAAGACAGGAAGTAATGTTGCATAAGCCCTTTTTTTTCAGTCCGCTGGTAACAGAATCAATACATTGTCTATGAGTGCGTCAGTACACCCATACTTGCTCTGGGCTCTGTTGCATTATTGTTGATGCAGGGCTCTACGTTGATTTTAATGCAATAGAGCACAACGCATCACAACACATGTGTTAACAGGATAATTTCATGGAATGGGTCAACATCCCTCTATTTGACGTACATCGCACAGGGGTTTTGACGATATAGAAACATAGCCTTATCTAAGCCTATAAAATAAAATTTGTATTGCCGTTCAACAGCTCACGTTGCATTAGTTGGGTTCTGTTTCGATGTACTTGATTGGCAACACACTCACTGCAATGTATCTTAAGGTAGCCATACACGGGTCGATTTGTCACCAATCGATTCCTGATCCGATCATTCCAGGCGATCGTGGAATCGGTGAGTGATCGGATCGAGAATCGATGGAACACCACCTTGGGAATCCGATTTGTGATTGGTTTGGACATAAGCTGATCTTTAAACTGGCCGATTCCACAAAATCCATCGTTCAGAAAGGCTGCTGCATAGGGAGCTATGGGTCCTCCAACGTAATTTGATTGCAAAGCGATAAACCCCAATGTCCAATGTACAATGTCCGATCCGATTTTTCTGATCTTGTTAGGTCGATCGTTCAGGGTGGGCAGAACTCGATTGCAGATCGCTGGTCAATCGTCATGAAAGCGCACGGTGATCGATCGGTCAAAAATCTGGTGAAAAATCAACCCGTGTATGGGAGCCTTTAGCATGGTTACTACTCTTGCCAATCGGCTTTTGATTTGGACTACAGTATACCACTCTTTCTCATAAAAAAGCATGCTACATTAACATTTTTATGTTTGGTGATCTATATTTTAGTTTCAGGCGTATGATGATGTATGCTGATGTTCAGCTACTCTAAGTAGAATGTATTTTTCAAGGAGGCAACAGTATGTTGAGCCCCCCCATACATGCTTCATTTTGCAGCCAAATTGAAAGCTCCCTCCTTAAATTGGCCCATAAATCGATCTTATACATTATGGACATGTCTGTAATGTTTAGATCGATCTCCTTACTTTGGATGGTCCCCATCCAATGTAAATGCCGGCACACAAAGGGTATGTGTGGTGATTTAATTAGGTGCGGTCGATCTGCTGGGAGATCGACAGGTAATCTCAGCATGTATGAGGGCCTTTTGTTACAGAGTTTTTTTAATTACAATGCCATCATAATGGTAAAATACATTTATATCAGAGCACGGTAATTTTTTAGTGACTTGTGTAGCCATTGGAAATGAATTAATAACAACCTCACAAAGCTGTAAATTCAAGTAGTTTTTTTTTTGCTCACTACATTATACACATTTTAAAAACAACTTTTTTTGCTCATTCACATTAATGGTGCTCAAATTTCGAATCAACCTTGGACCAGTCAGGATGAATAAAAAAACATGGGCTAATGTACCTGTATTTAAAACAGAGGCCCTCAGTACGACAATTGAATTTTTCATGACCATAAAACCTATGAAAAGTGTCTTATAATTATTCTGTTATTACTGTGGGGTTTCTGCTCTAGACATGGTCAGGTGCCTCGGTGGATGACAAATACTAGACATCTATGCTTGCTTTAGATTAGGTTTGACATGGCTGCTTCACTCAAGTCCCCATCGGCAGTTATATACCTTTCATCTATCTGTGCTTTCTCCCTAGTTGCTTCACTGGTTCTTCTCATCAGCCACATGTTTAATTTATGTGCCGATTCCTACCAAGTGCTGTCAGGCACAATGGTTTTGTTAGTAGTAATGCTTGTCACTAGAAAAGAAAAAAAACACTAGAAAACAAGCATTGAAGAAATCTTATCAAATATAGCAATGTCATTTTTACATTGTAATTACATTATTTCAAACTGAGTTTTTAATTTAGACTTGATAAATCCTTTGTAGAAATACGCAACATTTGTTTGTTTTCCTAACTCATCAAAGAAGAATAATGCATCTTGCTTTCTACCCTCATTTCATACCTGTCAAGTTTGGTCATAAAAAAACCGGGGGGTGTACAGGAAGTGACGTCATTGGCGTCACTTCTGGTATATGGCTCGTGGTTCTTCCGCGTTCCACGTACAGGAAGTGACGTCACTTCCCGCGTCTGCCGGCCTTTTAGCTGATCTAGCAAGGAGAGGGTGTTACTCTCCCTGCTTATGTCCCACCTCGCTTGTGCTGATAATGTGCAAGGTGGGACATTAGCAAGGAGAGTTACACCCCCTCCCTGGTAGATCAGCTCGATTTCAAGAATCCGGGAAAAATCTTGACTTTCCCGGCAGAAACGGGAGGCTTGACAGGTCTGTCATTTGCACTTAACCCCACTGCGCTAGGAGATTATCATATTGGTGAATGACTTCCTTCGTTTCTTAAAGATCAACTCCACCTTTACCAATGTTGTACAGCAAGCTACAAGATGACCCAGTTCTTGGCTTCGGGACATCTTCCATCATCCTTTCTTCCCAGCCTGACTGTCCCTGACCTACTTTTTTCATTTATTGCATTTCATAACTTTCAGTTGTGAAACAAAACAACTTCTATGACATCACTTATTAAATCCATGGCCATTAAATTCATATTTCCTCCATTTGTATCCATAAGTGCTTTTTATCTTCTGCAAAGGCTCTTTACAAGACCTTGGTGTCTGACTTAATTTTTTTTGCACATTCAGAAGAGCATTCATGAGCTTAGGTGATCTGAGGTCAGAGAGATGCTGATTTTGCATGATATTGTATGATTTGCAATCTCTTTGCATTGTATTGTATATATGTATTGTTTAATTGAAATCAACTGGACTTGCTGTGTTTTGTTTCTTGAAGACATTTTGCTAGTCATCCAACTGGCTTTCTCAATTCAGAGATAGCGAGACAAAACACAGCAAGTCCAGTTGATTTCAATTAAACACTACAGATAATTTAGTTTATCCCAAAGGTGTATAAAGGGGGTAAAGGCATGGCTCTATGTGGAGGAGTCAAGTACACCAGACTTGCCAACTTGGACCTTCCTTTAACCTCCCTGGCGGTTCACTGAGGTGCAGATTTCTGTACCAAAAGTGATACAGTGTTTTGCCTTTCCGCCCCTATCGGCGTCACCGATGACGCCAATGGGGGCGGAAAGGCTCTGTGTGCCTGCAGCTTTGTAGAAATGCTGCAGGCACACAGAGAGCCAGCGGTTGTGATCGACCAGAGAAAAACGTTTGTTCTCTGGCTGATCAAAGTTTTGTGCGAGTACGAACGGTTGCTCCAGGTGGGCGGCATTCATTTTACGATTGATCACCAAGCAATCACCCCGAATGCGCATGGTGATCATTCATGGCCACAGATAGAAGCGCTATGGCCGGCTTTAGAGGTACAGAAAAAAAAAATTTTTTTTTTTTTATAAGTTTACACTTGTTTTCTTTTCTTTTGATTTGGATTGGATACAACATTTATAAAACATTTATCCAATCCAATCAAAATAAAAACAAATGTAAAAAAATGAAAAAAAGAAAATCTAAGAAAATATTTTTTTTTTGTACATTTAAATCTCCCGCCGGCCGATGACGTCATCAGGACCCGAATACCAATCACGGAGATAGCTGGAGACCTCGGCTATTTCCGTATCTGCTCGGGTGCAGCCGAAGTAAGATCCATCTAGCAGGAATGCTCGGCGCGAGCGTTTCTGCTAGCGGGATCCACTTTGAGCTGGATTATAGAAAGACATTTCTATAATCCAGCTCAAAAGTAAAAAAAAAAAGATTTAAAAAAAGACCGGGGACCGGGTCCCGCCTCCGTGACGTCACACGTCACTCCGGGACCCGGAAGAAGACGGAGAAGAAGACAGAAGATGGTGGCGGCGGAGCAGGTGAGCTCCCACGATGTGCCCGAAGTCAGTTCGGGCGTATCGATAGTTGCAGCTTCCCTTTGCCCGAACTGACTTTGGGCATATCGCTAGGGAGGTTAAGCACTGTGACATAGTCATGCAAGAATATGGAAAATGGTCTGAGCCAATGCTCCCACAAAGTTAGAAGCATAGAATAGTTTGAAATGTCTAGACATGCTGAAACATACAGTGGTGTGCAAAACTATTTGCCCCCTTCATGATTTCTAATTCTTTTGCATGTTTGTCACACAAAATGTTTCTGATCATCAAACACATTTAACATGTCAAAAGTAACACAAGAAACACAATGCATTTGTTAAATTATGTTTTTTTATTAGGGAGAAAAAACTAACCCAAAACTACTGTCCTGTGTGAAAAAAGTAATTGCCCCTGAACCAATAATGTTGGGCCACCTATCAGAATAACTGCAATCAGCATTTGCGATAACTTGCAAGGTCTTTTACAGCGCTCTGTAGATTTGGCCCACTATCTTTGCAGAATTGTTGTAATTCAGCTTTATTGGGGTTTTTCTAGAGAACCGCCTTTTTAAGGTATGCCACAACATCTCAATAGGATTCAGGTCAGGACTTTGATAGCCACTCCAAAAGTCTTCATTTTGTTTTTCTTCGCCATTCAAGGTGGATTGCTGGTGTGTTTGGGTCATTGTACTGTTGCAGACCCAGATCGCTTCAGCTTGAGTTGACAAACAGAAGAAGGCCACATTCCTTCAGGATTTTTTGGTAGACAGTAGAATTCATGGTTCTCATCATATCACAGCAAGCCTTCCAGGTCCTGAAGCAGCAAAACAACCAGGCCACATCACACTACCACCACCATTATCTACGTTGTTATGATGTTCTTTTGAAATGCTGTGTTACTCTTACGCCAGATGTAACGGGACACGCACCTTCCAAAAAGTTCTTCTTTTGTCTCGTCGGTCCACAAGGTATTTTCACAAAAGTCTTGGCAATCATTGAGATGTTTTTTAGCAAAATTGAGACGAGCCTTAATGTTCTTTTTGCCTAACAGTGGTTTGCGCCTTGGATATCTGCCATGCAGGCCGTTTTTGCCCAGTCTCTTTCTTATGGTGGAGTCGTGAACACTGACCTTAATTGAGGCAAGTGAGGCCTGCAGTTCTTTAGATGTTGTCCTGGGGTCTTTTGTGGCCTCTCGGATGAGTTGTCTCTGTGCTCTTGGGGTAATTTTGGTCGGCTGGCCACTCCTGGGAAGGTTCACCACTGTTCCATGTTTTTGCCATTTGTGGATAATGGCTCTCACTGCGGTTCGCTGGAGTCCCAAAGCCTTAGAAATGTCTTTATAACCTTTACCAGACTGACAGATCTCAATTACTTTTGTTCTCATTTGTTCCTGAATTTCTTTGGATCTTGGCATGATGTCTAGCTTTTGAGGTGCTTTTGGTCTACTTCTCTGTGACAGGAAGCTCTTAATTGAAACAGGTGTGCCAGTAATCAGGCCTGGGGGTGACTACAGAAATTGAACTCAGGTGTGATAAACCTGAGTTAATAACTCCCTTAATAACGTAAACCTGCATTTAAAACTGCATTTTGTGTTCAATTATGACTAATAGTTATGGTTTTTGATGAGCTGAAACATTTAAGTGTGACAAACATGATAAAGAATAAGAAATCAGGAAGGGGGCAAAAAGTTTTGCACACCACTGTATGTTCTTTCACTGGAACTAATGTGTCTAACCTACCCGCTAAAAAATAACCTGTACTACAATGCGTTTGCACCAAACTTCACAGTTGGTACAGTGCATTCATGCAGGTTACATTGTCCTGGCATTTTGCAAACCCAGACTTGCCATGAGAATACCACATAGAAAAGTTAGTTTTGATCACTCAGAAATTGTTGTGATTTAAACCAACTCTATATAATATTTGGAACTGCAATTGGTGTTGTAACAATTGCATGCCGCTCATCAGCCATGAAAAAATGTTGGCATTTGTATTTTGTGTTTTTCTTTTCATGTTTTTAGGTTTCTCTTGTCACAGCAGTCAAGAAAAGTCTTAAGATCTTGGTGACGTGCTAGTTTGGTTAGGGCAGTCACCAGATTCTGGTTGGATGGTATGGAGGGGATAACCCCCACCCCCCAAAGTTTGGATAAGGTACCCATCGAGCTTGTAATGGAAGGACTGGTTGCCAGTACAGTTGAAGCGAGTAATATCGTGGAATGCACGGGGGAGATCCAGATCGGTTTTGAAAATTGTATTAAACATTTTATATATTTTGAAAGCTGTGGCCTGTATTATATATATTTCTTTAATATATATAAACAATTCCAATTTCCAAAGTTACAATCTGGTCTTCGTGTCTTAATTTAGATAAGTTAAATATGGTAGCGACGCTCAGTTTGCAAAAGGATATTAACCTTTTTCAGCTATCATGATGACACACTTTTTCATACCATTAAAATCAGTGGTCGTCCTAGTGTCTTATAGTCCGAATATGTAAAAAAAAACAAAAAAACTTTTTTAGTACCAACCACCCTGGGAGCAATAGCTCTGCATCACAGGAGGCAGAAATCTGTTTCATTTCATCCAGCCAAGCCAAAAAAACAGGAAGATATCTTATCTACATTAGCACCAGCAGTGCCCATTCTCTGAACACACTGACACATCTTACAATTAGATAACATGAGTTGTGTATTTACATGAAAATTCTGCATTGCAATAAATACATTTTGTAACAAAGTCTCATATCTCCACCCATACGTAAATCTCAGCACTCAGAAATCTCGGCTCCTTTCCGATGGCCGCGGCTGCATGATATCAGAGCCAGGGAGGGAGGAGGGGCTGCGAGAGATCTTCTTAAATAACTCATTACAGGAAAGTTTTATTTTTTGCATTCCTCCCTATTATTGGCACTTCTACTGCCATTCATGCAAAGATGTATTCCTGGTGGTAGGTACACTTTAAGAGAGCTGAATGTAAACAAAGGTCCACAATCCTCCATCAAATAAATAAAATGTTGTAAAAAAGAAAGAAGCCTCTAGTCAGCTGGTAATTGTGCTATAGCATTATAAATGCAAAAGTCATAGATCTAAGCTATTTCAAATGGCATACACACTATAAACTTGCTTCAGGATCACTTTAACATTTGATTGTCTAAGCTATTGATTGCCAAAGCAGTGAATATTGGCAAGAATTTCAGCTCCATTAAAGCATTCAATCCAATTAAGAAAGTAAATGGAATTCATTTATATGCTGAGGTTATAGCTTTTAGTGTAAAAAGATCTCAGAAAGAAACGCGGCGGTCGTGCACGCTCGCGGCTGTTGGTTGCCGATCGTGGGTGTCCGCATGGGGCGACAGATCTTTGTCGCCTCAAAGCTCGGTCGGCAATTGAAACTAACAGCCGGCACACAAAGGGTGCCCGCCAATGCTGTGAGCGATGGAGAGCAGCGTGATGATGTCATCACGCTGCTCTCCACAGCTCATCTATCTGTCCCCACTCGACATACCCCATACTACATAATGTGACTTTTTCTGCCAGACACAAAGGTCACTTCTTTTTTCAAATATAAGATTACTGTATTTTTCTCTCTATAACACACCCTTTGGAGGGGAAACATTTGTGCCCACACATAGAAGGCTGTCCAGGCTGTTAGTAGTGCCCGTAAACATGTTGTATACAGATACTGCTGCAGTGCAGCAAGTGTTTCTCCTCTGCTCTGAGTTTCTCTGCTCTGAGCTCTCCCTGCTCCCTTCTACTAAGTGTTGATATACACACTGCTTTCATCAGTGTGCTTTCATTTAATTGAAAATGTTACCATTTCAATGATTTAGAGTTACGGTAATTGGAAAGCCCATGGTATCATAACCAATCTGGAGATGTAGAGAAGGGTTGGGGGTATATACTACAAAAAAGTATGGCTCTAAAACAAATAATTTTGGATAAATGAAGTTCAAAATTTCGACTTGAACTTAATGCAAAATAGACGTGTTGGAGTAAAACTCTTTTGCAATGTTCCCACAACCCTTTTCTATATCTCCAGCAATTTTGGTGATGACACCATTTTCAGGGGCTTTGCAATCAGCTCACAAAGTCAGCTAGTCGAAAAATTTGACCATCTCTAGTGCCTACATTCACAGTCAGCCAATAGACCAGCAAGCTCCTTATTGCAGAACAACTTGCCTATTGTTAGGGCTTGTTTCCATTATACGTCGGGACCGCTACGCTAAGCGTATACGCTTAGAAGGGGTCCCGACGTATCCCACAGACTTTGCCTGCCGGTGGATGGTCTGTTCACACATCCGCCGGTGTAAAGGCTGAACGTACTCGACTACGTTCAGCCTTACACCGGCGGATCGGCTCAACGCAATTAAGACAGACCCGTCCGCCGAGCAGGTAAGTCTATCTGTTACGTTGGGACCCCCCGCTAAGCGTGTAGGCTTAGCAGAGGGGTCCCAACGCAATGGAAACAAAGCCTTAAGATTTAATTTCTACACAGAGAATAATAAGAACAATGACTTCGGTCTTTAGAAAATTATAAACATTGGCGAACCCTGTTTTATTATTTGTAAAAAAAAAAATGGTACAAAATATATAACCTCAGTTAATAACAACAGAAACATAAGGACAATATTCATTGTTACTATAAGAGCAGTCGAACAACGTTTTTATTTAGTGGTAGAATCCATTTAAACTTTTTTTAGTAGCAACTATACTGTATTCTCAGTGGGTATGGCAATTGGCTGCACCTTTACATGCTCTCAAGAAGGTTTATGTATTATCAAAAGATCTGTCAGATCTGAGACAAGATCACAACCTTTTGTGGGGATTCAGCAGCAAATTGGGTGCTCTCAAAACACCAGTCCAACAAATATGGGTCTCTTTAGGGCTTCCTGCCCATATTTATTGTCCAACAGTCCAAAGAAAAAGGATTACCCTCGCAGGGGTAAATAGCCCTCAAAACAAAAGGTCAACAGTAAATGCAAAGCCTCCTGGCTTTTCAGACCTTCAACATAAATTATAGTTATTGGCTCGGCTTCTCAGCAGCAACAGTCCTGGGCCCCACACTCCCTGTGAGCCCCCCTGTTTCCACTGCACCTTATGTGGAGACACACCCAGCTACAGCAAGCAGGTGTTAACCCTTTGGTGTTCCTGGGCAGAATGGGAAGGCCCATCCAGTTCCATCCTTCCCATTCAAGAGTCCGGGACCCTTTAAGAAAAAAACAAACAATAACACTCAGCAATCTTATGCAGCTGTGCAAAGAATTGTTAGGACTCCTTCCAGGACACAACCTAACGGTCCATTTACACAGTGACAAATGTTCTGTCACACTTTGTAGAACAGCCGGTGTTACTGCAGAAAGGATTTTAACTTTTTCAGTCCATATTAAGCAAATGCTATATTGCCATATGAAGTCACACCTCTGAATACTGCTCGCTGCACTGCAGAGAATTATTCATCATGGAAGCTAGTGAAGTGTTTTTATATTACTTTGCAAAGTGTAAAGCCATGGGCACTTTGCATGAGAAGCATTTTAATATCTGAGGCACACTGTCTTTTCCAGGATCAAAACCACCATCATACCAACGGTGAAGGTGCTAAAAAGTTAAACTATGCAGTTTTATCATGCAGTTCACCAAGAGGCTCTAACAGATCAACTGATTTTGTAAAGCGTAAAGAAAATCTCTTGAAAATGATGGAAAGTCAAAGGAAATAACACTTATCACAATTAGTGATGAGCGACTAGGCAATATTCGAATTTGCGTAATTTCGCGAATATCCGCCATAATATTCGATTCCATATTCGTAATCTCGAATATCCGCACTTACAACATGAATTGCGATCTAACCATCGCAATTGCGACCCAATATGCGCAATGCATGCAAGTCAATGGAGAATGGTGGAATCCGAAATCGCGATTATCCGAGAAAGCGCAATGCGAACACATATGCGCAATACATTGAAGTCAATGGAGAATGGCGAAATCAGAAATTGTAATTTTTCGAGAAAGCGCAATGCGACCAAATATGCGCAATACATTGAAGTCAATAGAGAATTGCGGAATCCGAAATTGCGATTATCCGAGAAAGCGCAATGCGACCAAATATGCGCAATGCATGCAGGTCAATGGAGCTCGGATATTCGACTGGGAGAATATCCGTCATTTCCGTTTTAAAAAATCGCATTGCGATTACATAATCGCGATCCCATTCATTGCAATGGATCGCGATTATAAAAGCGCAATATATGGCGAAAAATCGCGATCGCGTCGGATATCCGATGATATATTCGCGAATATTCGCGAAATGGCGAAATAGCGATATTCGAACTAAATATTCGAAAATCGAATATTCGAGCTCAACACTAATCACAATGAGGCCATTCTGAGAAAACTATTTTCCAAGCAAAATTTAAAAGGTTTTCCAAATCGCATGGTAACGATGTGTAGAGTATAGAAGTAAATCATTCTTAACAACAAAGCCAATATTTTGTTCCATATGGGTACCAACTTCATTATGTCAGCTTCAGTCTAGATTTATTGATTTTAAAAGAATAGAACATAGAAAATAGAGAGCAATAACTTAACTGATGACCAGGAAAAAAACATAGAGCAGCACAAGAGATGACCTTTAAGATCTATTCTGTCAGATTTCCTATTATATGTCACAGCTGAGGATCCCATGATATTGTGATAAATCGTAAACTGCACAATCGTTTCTGTCCAGCCAACTTTATATTAAAATAGTCTGTACTTTATGGAAATGCAGTGTATGTTATACTATCTTGTGTATATGTATACTATCTTCCTGGTTGTCTCTGGCCTCAACACATTGTGAGACAAAAAATACAACTCCTCACAAACATACTTAGTCCCAGGCAGACTATGAAAGGATTAATGTAATATGGTCTTGATTCTCTTTATATAAACAACAATGCCCAACAAAGTATTCAGATAAAACAAGACAAACCTGTCCAATGTTGCGTTACAATTATGGAGGTTGTGGATTTAACCTCAACTAGGTAAGAAGGAATTGACTGGCATTTTAATGAACTATACAACTATGTATGCTTTATAAAGGTAGCCATAGATGGTCCGATTCCCTAGCAGGCGATTGCATCCTCATCATCAGCATCCGCCAGTTGCTCAGAGGATCAGCGGGCACCCTTTGTGTACCGGACATTACTTTGTAATGCGATCGGCCAGGAATTTACTAACATGTCTGATCACCGACTTGCGGTGCAGCCCGTACAGCGGACGATCGGCCGCAAATTTGGGTGGGAGTCATTCCGTCTATGGCTACCTACATGTGAGAAGTGACATGATGTGGATAAAATTTATTCCTCCTCTTTCTACAGTTGTGTGTCATCTTATGATTATCCTCCTGACGAAGTGACATGGTCACCAAAGGGACAGGACTAGATAACCGGTTTGTTCAAATCTATCTTAATTCTATGCAAGTGCAAGCTTAAATGCATTTCTATGCTAAGTTTATGCTAAAACGTGTTTATTCTTAAATGTTAACTTTTGTAATGTGGATAATGCATACAAACACATCATATTCATGCATTTTTACAGTTATATAGTGCCTGAAAAGTCCCTTTTACCCTCACATATCTTCATAGATGCGGGGACAAGTTTGTTTTGTTTTATTGAAAATTAAAAAGTCATTGCATGTGAAGGTTCTCAGTCATACAGGTGAACTTGTTAAGTGTAATGATGTTTTGTTGCCAATGCAAGCCACTACTCTGATTTAAAATAAATTGTAGGAACATACCCCAGTATATAGATCCACACAACTGACTTCAATTGTCTAGACACGCTCTCATCAATTATCGTCTTGACTACTGCAACATCTTCCTCTCTTCCTCCAACTAGTCACCTCTTCAGTCCATCATGAATGCCGCTGCTAGACTGCTAATTTACTCCTCTTACCGCTCCTCATCTGCTGCTCCTCTCTGCAAATCTCTACACTGGCTTCCAAATGTCCAGAGAGTTTAAATCAGTTGTGCCTTGCTTTTTAATCACTCCACACCTCCTGTCCCAATTACCTCCTGACCTATTGTTAGATACCTTTATCACTCATGATTGTAAAGTGCTGGGTGTGTGTAAAACTTCCAGATGTTTGTTGTCAGTGACCACATGTTGAACCAAAAAGTTGGTTCAGACACAATTCTGTAAATCCTGCTTGTACAGTTCTCAGCTGTGCTCTCCTGCTATTATACTTTTACTATACTTTTTATATTAGTTTTGGTACGCATGAAGTGTAAAGGAATAGGCTTTTTGCTGTATATAGGATTTTATATATGTATGTGCATAGTAGGCCATGACATGCTGGATTAATGTATAGCTTTAAGAGATTGTTACTTCTCGTAGAGCAGCTGCCAGGAGATGAGGTTATAGCTCTTTTCCCTGTGTTTTGCTTTTAATTTAATCTCAGAAAGATTGTAAATTCCCTCCCACTGGGGAGAGATAATACATTCCCTGTTTTGAATTCTTCCCAGGCTTTTTGCCAGTAGTCTGTTGCTTACCTTAGAGCAAGGTGCTCCCATTTCCTCCTGGATTTCCCTGCTGGCCGGCCACTCAGCAGTGCCCAGGCAGACCCCCATTCATGGCAAATGAAAGGGACCAGGAATAGTCTCTCCCTCTTCTTGCCCTAGTGGATGGATGCGGCTTCCAAGAGGAGTCAGGGTGAAAATCAGGATTCCTCCCCTCTCCTCCTTTACTGGATACCTTAGGCTTCTGACAAGATCTCTTCTTCTGGGTAAGAGAGCCATCAGCCAACACTTTTGTGCAGCTGGTTAGTGTATATTTTGAACCTAAGCTTTTAACTCCATGCCTGCCATAGGTGATGGTGTAAGACTTGTTCAAACACCTTTTAGTTAACAGTTTTCCCCCTAGCCAGATGTGTGGATACTCACACTATTGTGTGCCAGCCTTGAATGACAGAGTGGGAACATCCAAAAAGAACCTGGTTGCTCCGGTGGTTACCCCGAGGCAACGCTACTTGCATACACCATTACAATATAGAAGGTAAATTCTGCTCTGAACTACAGACCACCCCTGTATCAGTTTATTTTATTCTAGATTTAGCTACATGAATACAGAAAATTAACTTTCATTTAGTTTGAAGAACTATTGTATAAATGCCCCAGTTTTGCAGCTGTTTTGTCTATAGTCTTGACAGCATGCATACACAATAGTTCATCCAAGAACAATTCACAATTTGTAAACAGTGTTTGCCACAAACAATAGCGGCTATTGGTATCACAATGTGATGCATCTTTACCAACAATGCCAGTTGTCTGTTTTAATGGCTTTTAAATGTATGAAATCGAAAAATGCAAAACATGAGTGGAGGATGAATGCAAGTGTAGAACAAAGCAGAAGATATAACCATTTGTACTTGAGTTTCCCTGCTTGTCGCTAAAGCCCAAAGCTCCCCTTTTCACATCTTTCACTTCTAATGAATTTGTTGTGCTTCATTTTTCATTTACATTTAATTAGATTCCTTTCTCTGTGACATGCTTGTTAGGTATGTTCTTGGTGGCGAGTTCATCCACAGTACAGGTTGCACCCTTGTCAAGGAAGAAGCTTTGATTGAAGCCACGTTTATAAATAGATGTGGATGTATGAAAGAAATTAAATATGGCCAAAAGAAATGTAAAATAATTATAAAGTGATATATACATAAAGCTGAGCATAGACGTTTAGATTTCCCACCAATCGATCTTTTAAACAATCATGCACGTGATTCCATTTACGATTCCTGGTCAATTCCTTACCACAATCGATCAATCATGGATCGTACGATCTCCAGCTCGCAGCTGTTCTAACCGGAAATTATGTCATGTGGGTTGGACGCCAACAGGTCGATTGATAGGAATGATTGCATGTCTCAATTAACTTTCCGCGATTCCGTAGCGATCGGCTAAATTTTACAGACAGGTCCGATTCCTGTTTGATCGATTTTACATGCGTTTTAGGGTCAAATACAATAATTGATCACTTTGCATCGATTTGTGATTGATCGGGCAATTGATTCCGGTGATCAATCTCATAGAAAATCAAGACGTCTATGCCCAGCTTGGGGCATCCAAAGAGAACTTCACAGCATATATTTGCAGTGGTCAGGCCTTTTGTTTTGATGTACTGAATGTATTGAGTTCAGTTTGTAATAAAGCGTATAAATGTCTATGCAATGTCTGGGACAAAAAATCTGATTGACAATGTTGTCAAGAATGACATTATTAAACTGAGCTGTTCTATCTGCTTTTATTAAGTACCTGGGGTCTTTCTGGTATTATAAGTAAATCTAAAAGAGCTTTTGCTCTTAAATGTGCTAAAAGGGTCACACCAAGAGCCTGTAATGGCTGGCCTGCCATAGATGTGTGACAGGGACGTTGTTATTTTTTTATTTCCCATTGTTCCTTTTATTTCCTGCACCTAAAAAACGATAATATCTAGAGACTGCCTGTTGTCCCCATGAGGATGCACACACAGTGTCAAGATCACACCACTGGATAATTGCCAAATGCCTGCCATACACACGCCGATGTGTGCAGGCAGACTATCCCCGATGTCGCTCCGGGAGGCTAACGTGATGACGTCATCACGTTAGCCTCCCATTGCATTCTGGGGCCCCACAATCGGCCAGGCACCCTTTGTGTGCCGGCCATAAGCAGCGATGGAGACGCCGTCTTCATCGCTGCTTATGGCAATCGGCTCCCATCGGCTCAGATTTTCCGACATGTCGGATCTCTGGCCGGCCGAGAAGTGGGGCGACAGGGATCTGTCGCCCCATGTGGGGACATGCCAATAAACGGCCGGATTTTAACCTGACCGACGGCGAGAGCGCGCACGCCCGTCGGTCAGATAAAAATCCGGCCGTTTATCGGTATGTGTATGGCCAGCATAAGTAACGTTTGGACACTTCTAGGCATTATGTGCACTCATTGCAGAGAACAAGAGGAGGGGAGCATCTTTTCAACAAGCTGAAAAAGATAGTTTGCCCGCCCCTGACCTAGAGACTAATTTGAAGTAAGTTTATTTAAACCACATCCCTAGGCCATTTGTAGAGATGGTCAAATGTTTCGACTAGCTGACTTTGTGAGCTGATTGTGAGCCCCTGAAAATGATATCATCACCAAAACTGCTGGAGATGTAGAGAAGGGTTGTGGGAACATTTGAAAAAAAACTTTTGCCCCAGAACATGAACTTTTTGGCATAAATTACGTTCAAAATCAAATTCCAAATTTTAACTTCACTTTGAACTTAATTTGTGCAAAAACAATTTGTGTTAAACTTTAATGATTAAAAAAAAAAAACTATTTGTGTTAGAGCAATACATTTTTTTAGCATACCCCCTTCTCTTCATCTCCAGCAAGTTTGGTGATGATACCATGTTCAGGGGCTTTGCAATTAACTAGAAATCGTCTAAATGGTTGGATTTCTCTCTAGCCATTTGTGGGGGGATTCCTCCTTGTTAATGAAATATAGTTGAGTCGGGAGTTGCTGATGCTGAGACTTGCGAAAGCTTAAAGAAAACAGCTTATTATTTTCATACATAATTAAAATTATTATTATTATTTGTCTGGCACATGTGTTTATCTGCAAATAAAGGTTTGTGAGTAGTGCATAAGAACGACAACCTGTCCTCATCCCAACTGCTGTATTTGATTGGCTTAGTTTGAGTATGCATACAATTTGCATGTTAACATCAACATTTCTGCATCTCATTCACCATCTCTACTCTATATCTAAAACTACACTGGGTATATCTTATGTTACTAGGCATGTACTACTTAATATTTTTCTTTTAGAAGATATTCAAAATACTCCCTTTTGGACCAAATAAAAAACGGATTCTCTATGTCTTAGACGCCAATTTATTAATGTGTGTTTTAGTTTGTTTTGTTATCAACTGTTACAACTAGGAACATAATTGCACTACAAAATAAAAAATTGATTTAATAGTTCTCTGCAGATACCTTACCGCCTCAAGGGCTCACAAGATACACTACCATGAAGATTGATTATTCAATTAAAATATTTAACAATGCAGAGCCCAAACAGGTTGGGGAGTAATTTCAAAGCTGTGAACTTGCACGCTTTCATTAATTTTATTTAGCTCTGTCACTGGAGTAACAACCGCAGGTCACCTATGGCGTGTCAAGGGGAACAATGCATAATACAGTGGGGCAAAAAAGTATTTAGTCAGCCATCAATTGTGCAAGTTATTAAAAAGATGAAAGAGGCGTTTAATTTCCATCATAGGTCACATAAACTATGAGACACAGAATGGGGGGAAAGAATCCAGGAAAAATGATTTTTAAAGAATCTATTTGCAAATGATGGTGGAAAATAAGTATTTGGTCACTATGAATAGTTCATCTCAATACTTTGTTATTTCCCCTTTGTTGGCAATGACAGAGGTCAGACATTTTCTGTAAGTCTTCACAAGGTTGTCACACACTGTTGCTTGACCCATTCCTCTAGAGCAGTGATGTTTTGGAGCTGCCGCTAGGACTTTTAACTCCCTCCAAAGGATTTTTATGGGATTGAGATCTGGAGACCTTGAAATGCCTATTATGAAGCCACTCCTTTATTGCCCGGGCGGTGTATTTTGGATCATGCTGAAAGACCCAGCCATGTTTCATCTTTAATGACCTTGCTGATGGAAGAAGGTTTTCATTCAAAATCTTACGATATATGGCCCCATTCATTCTTTCCTTTACACGGATCGTCCAGGTCCCTTTGCCTAAAAACAGCCCCAAAGCATGATATTACCTCCCCCATGCTTCACAGTAGGTATGGTGTTCTTTGAATGCAACTCAGCATTCTTTCTCCTCCAGCCAAGACGAGTTGAGTTTTTACCAAAAAGTTCTACGTTGGTTTCATCTGACAATATGCCATTCTCTCAATCCTCTTCTGGATCATCCATATGCTCTCTAGCAAATTTCAGATGGGCCTGGGCATGTGCTGACTTTACCTTGGGGACACATCTGGCACTGCAGGATTTGAGTCCCTGGTGGTATAGTGTGTTTCTGATGGTAGCCTTTGTTACTTTGGTCACTAGATCCCCCTGTGTGGTTCTGGGGTTTTTGCACACGGTTCTGGTAATCATTTTGACCCCATGGGGTGAGATCTTGCATGGAGCCCCAGATGGAGAGAGATTATAAGTGGATTTGTATGTCTTCCATTTTCTAATTGTTGCTTCCATAATTGATTTTTTCACACGAATCTGCTTGCCTATTGCAGATTCAGTCATCACAGTCTGGTGCAGGTCTACAATTTAGTTTCTGGTGACCTTTAAAAGCTCTTTGTTCTTGACCATAGTGGAGTTTGGCTGTGACTGTTTGAGGTTGTGTCTTTTATACTGATAACTAGTTCAAACAGGCGCCTCTGAAAGAAGATGTAACAGATCTGTTAGAGCCAGAAATTTTGCTTGTTTGTAGGGGACCAAATACTTATTTTACCAATTAATTTATTAGGAATCCTACTCTCTCATGGTTGAGGTGACCTATGATGATAATGACACGCCTCTCTCATCTTTACATGTGGGAGAACTTGCACAATTGGTGGCTGACTAAATACTTTTTTGCCCACTGTATGTTCTTAGTATGTTTTTAGTAATGCATGATTTCCTCATGTCATGGTCCATATTAAAACAAGTGTATCTATTTTCTTATACCTGAAACACTTAGTAAAAATATATGTCTAAGAACACATTTATTAAAATTTAAGTGCAAATAAAAGGCAAAATATAAGAGAGACAAAATCTCTTTTAAACGAGTTTTCAAAACAAAAAGTTTTACCACATGTAAATTTACTTTCATAACTCTACTTAATTTATCAATTACAATTCTAGACATATTTCAATAATATAAAAAGGTCTGACACCTATTTGTCTTTAGCTGCTAACAACATGTTCCTTGGTGGTTCAATAGAAGAGACAGGTCATCCAAGGAAATAAAGTATAACATTTAGAAAACACTGAGAAGTTAGCAGAAAACAAAACCAGAACAGGCCACAGAGACCTTGTGCATTAAGCTTAAAATAACTTGAATGTCAAAAAATTTACTCACATATGTCAGAACAACAGAATAATCATTGTCAAAGGCAGTTGGAACAGTAACTCAGTCCATGGGCATGCTTGTAGGACACATGATTGTTGTAAATCAATGTTTACTCTTATTCTTATATGTGTTTTACTCCTTTAATCCTAAAGTCATTAAAGGAAATGTCCCCAGAATAACCTTAAAAAACAGCATCTGTGCTGACTAGATCAACTGAAATATCTGCCGTGGCTCCTTGCTCTCATGCCTCCACCTTCCTATCCACTCACCCCACATGCTGGAAGTTAGGAGACCAGCTGTGACCACTGTGGCTCCTTACACGCAGCTGCTTCTTTATGCATGATCTTGACTGCTCTCTCTATCTTCCAGTGTGTTAGTACTGGTGGAAAAGATGGTGGAGCCTTGCAAGCAAAGCCATAGCAAGGAGGTTGAAAAGCTGCAGGTTGCAGACCCTTGCACTAGATCGAAAACACAAACACTAGATTGCTTGCTAATTTAACAATGCTCCTCCTTTTAAAAGTTTTCCCCTATTTTGCAGAATTAGGTGTCCAATTGTTATGTGATACCAGCCTCTACAACACCCATTGCCAGATGAAGAAGATTAGGAGGAGGATCTCTGAAGGTAGTCCATTTTTCAGTAGTCGCGCAGATCGATCGACCATGAATGGTGCCCACCTTGAACGGTCGACCCCACAAAGTCGAAATTGACCAAAAATCTAATCTTGATCTGACATATCTGTTTTACTTTGTTGATCGTTTGTCAATCAAATTACGTTGGTGGAGACCCTTGATCACTTTCTGTGTGATTGACTTTGAGGAATCTAACTTTTTGGCAATCGGCTCCTGTCAAAATCGACCCCAAATCCCAACCTGGTGTGCTCATGGATTGCAAAACGATCAATCACCATGAATGATCGAATCGAGAATTGATCGCAGAGAAATTGAGGCATCTATGGCTAACTTAAAACTATCTGTTCTTCTTAATACTAGGTATGGGGGGGGGGGGGGGGGGGGGGGGGGGGGGGGGGGGATCAAAAGCCAAGAGGGTTAGATGACTTTGTAAGGGTCCCCTATACACCTTTAGATTTCTCTGCCAGATTTTCTTTAGATCCCCTTTTGTTTTACTAAAACCATGTAATATGAGGGACTTTCTAAACCATCAAGTCTACCTGTGTTCAATCACAGAGGACCCGACACTACATAGTTGTTGGTAGAGCTAAAGGATATCTGACAGAGAGATGTAAGGGCTTGTTTCCACTAGAGCAATCGGCCGCGAATGGACGTGTTTTTAATCGCGCCACCGAGTCAAGTCCGTGTCCGATCGCTCCCATTTAATATAATTGGTTAGTTTCTATGTAAGCAATCGCGCGCGGGCACGTTTTTGAACGCTACGCTACTGCGTTTGTAATCAAGTGCCACGCCCGATCGCATCCCCTAGCGTCCATTCATTTCCAAGGACGCAATCAGGAAAAAAAGGTTGGATGGCGTGCAAAGGCCAATCACGTGGACAAGCGTGGGGGGAGCGATCCGTCTAGTGGAAACAAGCCGTAAAGGTGTAGCTTAGGAGTTGCTTAAAATGGTATATAGTGGTGAAGATGATCCATTAAAAACGTTATCAAGCTATGGCTACAGTTTTTACATACGCAGTTTTTACATACGCAGAAGTCATTTAAGTATAAATGATTGTAAGTAGAAGAAAATGTGGGAAAAATACCTAGCCATCCAAATTAAATGACAAGCTTTTCCTGAATACTTCAAATTATAGTGTGCTGATTGGCACATTTCTAATGGACACTTAACAAAATAGAGAGTTACACTGCAAGAGCAAAGCTAAAAAGGAATAGTGACATTGACATGCAGGTGGCACATCAACCTTAGATTACTCTACACATAATTAGCGCTCTATTGTAGCATAGTAAAGACACATTCATTACAGCAATGATATACAAAATCTGCAGATTGACTAAATAAAATATATCCTTCATACAAAAAATCCACCAAGAAAAAAGCAACCAAAGGAAGCAAACCACAGTCCACGTTACTGCCGAACCATCTCATTTTTCTTTGAAAGATGAAATAAAAGGTATAAAAATTATAGAAAAACAAAAGCGCAGCTTGCAAAAGAGTAAGTTAACCAACATTAAATTTGTCTAGAAGATACAAAATATTTTTTCTACAAAATTGCCTTATTTTTCTTTCTGTTCTTCTAAGGATTATTCATTGAAATTACAATATTGTATTATGCTAATTCCAATAAAAAATATGAGGATTCATTATTAGACAATTTTTACAGCAACAAAGATTTAGCATTGTGTGTCTGCAGTGTTTGTTTTTGTGTGCATGCATTGTGGGTGTCTCGTGTGCCAATGTGTTTATAAATGTATTGGGAGCATGTAGTGTGAAGAGATGGTCAAAATGACTAGCTGATTTGTGAGCTGATTGCAAAGCCTCTGAAAATGGTATCATCACCACAATTGCTGGAGTAGTAGAGAAGGTTTGTGGGAACATTGAAAAAAAAAAAACGTTTTGCTCTAACACGTCATTTTTGCATAAATTAAGTTCAAATTCAAAGTCGAAATTTTGACTTGACTTTGAATTAAATTTATGCAAAAACTATTTGTATATTTTTGTAGTATACCCTGGACCCTTCTGTAAATCTCCAGCAAGTTTGGTGATGATAACATACTCAGGGACTTTGCAATTAATTTGAAATGGTTAAATAAATAAAAAAAATCAACCATCTCTAGTAGTGTGCATGTGTGTTTATGTTTGTATGCATTGTGTTTATTTAGTGTGTGTATATGCATTGAGTTCATATGCACTTTGTGTATGTGGTTTTGTTTATGTGGGTATTATAAGCATGTATGTAGTGTGTGTATATGCAGTGAATGTATGTGTACATTAGAAGTACTGACACTAGAACTGGCCATAGGGGATGTGGCCTCTGCATACATGTATTGACTAGAGATGGTTCAATTCTTTGACTAACTGATTCAGTGAGTTGATTGCAAAGCCCCTGAACATGATATCATCACCAAACTTGCTGGAGATGTACAGAAGGGTTGTGGGAACAATTGAATAAAATTTTGCTCTAGTACATGTAGTGTTTGCATAAATTTAACTGACATTTTTACTTGACTTTGAACTTAATTTATGCAAAAACTATTTGTCTTAGATCATTACTTTCTTTACTGTAGTGTACCCTAGTCCATTCTCTACATCTCTGGACCCTTCTCTACTTCTCCAGCAAGTTTGGTCATGATACCATGTTCAGGGGCTTTGCAATTAACTCACAAATTTGAACTGGTCGAATGTTAAAAAATAAATACATATACATACATATTAATACAAATAACTCCATCTCTGGTATTGACATTTGCACTGTATATGCAATACAATGTATAGTGATAATAAATACTACCCTGTTTCCCCGAAAAGAAGGAATTCCCCTGAAAAAAAGCCACCCTTACATTTTTTCCTCACGCTGAAATATAAGGCATCCCCCCAAAAATAAGGCCCATGGTACTGTAACACTAGACAAGGGGGGGATCAGAGGGGGTAATCAAAATGACACAGGAGGATCAGAAGGGGTTACTAAAATAGCAATACCCCCCCCCCCCCCCCCCCCCCCCCCCCCCCCCCCCCCCCCCCCTGAGTCTCCTGTGCCATTTTGATTTCCCCCTCTGATCACCCTGTGTCATTTTAAGTGCTCCGCCCACCCTGATACTCCAGTGCCGTATTCTTCTTCGTGGAAAAATAAGACATCCCCCGAAAATAAGACGTAGGGCATCTTTGGGAGCAAAAATTGATATAAGACACTGTCTTGTTTTCGGGGAAACACGTTACTATGAAATGTGCTGAATTATTACATGGGGATCTCCACTTATAGCCATGCCCCACCCTCAGTCTCAGGTTCACTAACTTAGAGTACATTTCAAGTTATTCATATAAAACAACTCTAATATATATTTAGGAAACACTTTTAAGCACAGCTCCTTTTTTTATTCTTCATATTTAGTTCTTAACTTTGGTAAAAATCAAGACTGTGCTTTTCCATCAGAAAATATGTTTAACAGCAGCTATGGCAGATGCAGAAGACTTGTTGTGAAAGATATTTATAACAATTGCTAATGACATTGAGGGAGTAGGCTGCCGTGGACATGGGCCAGAAGTCATTGCACACTACAGTTTAAGAGCAAAGAAACAGAAATGGTGCAATTTGTCTGGCCTGACAAGATGATGTGCAGCTAAAAGCATTGCCACTCTAATTCTGAGTCTCACTATTCTTGGCACTGGGTGGGAGAGAAAAACACAGAAATGTCCTCCTGCCAAGACTGGAGTAGAAGTTTATAAACTTCTATTTCACACAAACATTTTATATATATATGTGTGTGTGAGTATATATATATATACATTCTTTACATGCCATTTTGCAAATTAATACTGAAAGATACAGCCTTTAACTGTTAAAAACCTAAGGGCTTGTTTCCACTGGTGTGTTTGCTAGCGTTTTTGCGCGTTTGTAACTGCGCGGCCGCAAGTGCAGTCAATCCCCTCGATTGGAAACATCAATATAGTTTCCACTGGTGCGTTTGTGCGCCTGCGGGTGGATGCGGATGTGGTTTAGTTTGCGGTTGTGAACGCTAGCTACAGCGCTTTGAAACGCATCTGCATCCCAACCGCATCCTTAACATGGGGGCTGCCCAGAGTCTGCATCTGAATGCATGGACGTCCGCATGCATCCACAGACTAATAGGGCGGGAGCGACTGTAGCCGCGCGGATACCAACGCAGCAAACCGCATGAGTGGAAACAAGCCCTTACAAGTCCCTTCCTTTCTGTTCTGCATTAAGTGTCTTTGGTAACAAATGCTGCAGTAACACTTAGAGCTTGCCACCATATAAGCGATGTCCTGCAGTCTCCCGCAATTATATTCGTGGAGATCACAGGAGATCACTAGCACCTGGAAAGCAGACAGGAAGTGGGAAGGTGGGACAGGACATCTTGCCCAACCCCACCCGATGGGCGCAGTTAAAAATGAATGAATTGAGCAATTAATGCCTATCAGGGGTGATCGACCGCCACCGCTCACTATCAAAAACGTGGTGGGTGTGGCCACCCCCTGATGTGCAGCTGTGGGGAAATACATGGTCGCGATCTCCACACTGCGAATATAAGTGGGGACAAGCTCAAATTACAATAAATCATATTTTGAGGTAGCCCTACACAGGTAAATTTTTCACTCGATTTTTGCCTTTTTGCCTTAGTGCTGCCCACCCTGAACAATTGAACAAAGAAAATCAAATTCAACCAAATATCATATTGAACCTTGCTCCGACATGCTTGTTTTTTGGGTCATTCATTTGTCAATTGAGCTTTGTTGGTGGAGAAAATAACTTCCTGTGTGATTGACCTATAGCTCCATATGCTGCATCCATTTTGATCGATGGATTTTGAGGTATTGACCTTTTTGGCGATTGAAAAATCAACCATAAATCGGATTCCCAAGGTGGTGTGCCAATGATTACAAAACAATTAATCCCCGATTCCTTGATCGCCGGGAATGATCGAATCGGGAATCACAGACAAATCGAGGAGGCGATGGCTACCTTTGGATTCAGGGATACAGGGATCAATAGAGCCCACTCAAAGACACTCGATTGAACGGGGTTCCAACATGTTGGCAAAACCCATTCAATCTCCATTACTTTGCATGGAGACATGAATCTTCATGCAAAGTATTGGATGTCACGGCTCCTGCCTCCTTCCTTTACAGCCATCTGCTGTCAGTGTGAAGGGGGCAAAGCCAGCACTCCTCACTTGGAAGCTGTGTGAGTGAGGCTGCTTCTCCCAAGCTTGTAGCGTGTTCTGTTTCACAGGGCTGCAAGCTGGGGAGAACAGGTCCCCGGGGTCCACATTGAACAGGAATCAATGTGCCCATGTGGTGCACATTGATTTCCATTCAATTGATCCCCGATCAATTACAGCGTGGTGACGTCACCACGCTGTGATTGATCAGGGGTCGATTGCAGGGGAATCTTCCCGTGTGTGCCTAGCTTTAGTATGAATAACTCCTGCCAACCAGATAATAATAGTAAAAGGCACATGGCAGCATGCCAGAAGGGCTCTCTAATCTCTGTCTGATTCTCTGATCTAATGATGTTTGGAGGAAACCAGGCCCCGCTCATCACCAGGACTATACCATCCCTACAGTGAAACATGGTGGTGGCACCATAATGCTGTGTGACAACTTCACATTGTCATTATCGGGTGTTGTGTGTAGAATTCTGAGAAAACAACTCAATTTCGGAATAAGGCTGTAACATAACAAAAAAGGTACAGATAATGAGCAAACTTGTTTTCTGTAAGCACCTTACCATTTCTTTTCAGATATGCACAAGTCAAAGATGTACTTATTAGAGGTTTTCCCAGATTCACACCTTAATTCTAATGTTGTAAGGAGTGGCTTACAGATACCACACTCAGAGTGGGAGAATGGTCATAACAATTTAGAAAATTAATGTCATTATCCTCTTCTTGCATCTGACATTTTTATTTAAATTATTTAAGGGGTTTAGCTGTGTTTGAATATTTTTTAGAGAAAGCTGGACCAATGGAGATGGTTTTCCTATATACGAAGAAGTGCAGTTAACCAATCTTGATGGACAACTGTGTTGAGTGAGTTTACCGAATTGGTCAAAACTTCAATATTTCATTTCAGATTTTAAAATAATCCTATTTGACACAAAATATAATGGATTCAGTGTTGATCTCCCTTTTGTAAATCACTACGAAGCACTTCAGAGCATTCACACCTCAGTGACTCACATCTCATCTTCATTCCTCAGCCCCCTCTTTACTCCTTATCTGATTTGTTTTTATGACCTTGTATGTCTTTTCTCCTACTTTTACATGGTATTTTATAGTGATTGTAGAATCTAAGTTTGTGTTTTATTTAACCTGCCATTCAACTGAACAAGAATAATAGAAATGATTGCCATATATTTTTATTTTTATACGAATATTAAGCACAATGAACAGTGTGCCTCTGTATTTGCTAACAGCAGACATCCAACAGAATTTATCTTCTATCTTGCATGGTTTTATTAGCTCTTTATCACTACTAAATTTTTTTTTTTAAATTTTACTGCACACATCAAGCTTTTAACAGTTTGAATCAGATAAAGTCTTATTTATTTTCTGTCTATCACTTTCCATCTTAGCCTTAAGGCTCCCACACACTCACTGAGTGGGGGCCGACAGAGCTGCTAAGATCAGCTCATGAAAACAGCGTGATGACGTCATAACAATGCAGTCTCGAGCTGACTGCATCGGCGGGCACCCTTTGTGTGCCGGCCGTTACCTTCAATGAAGACGCCGGTCTTGTTCAATACAAACAAAACATCGATCGGACATGCTGAAAAATTGTTGACGATTATACAACAATCAAACTAAAATTGTAGCATTGTGTTTGTTGGTCTTGGGTCTATTGCATTCCATGAACGCGCTTATATACAGTGGAGGAAATAATTATTTGACCCCATCACTGCTTTTGTAACGTTGGTCCGACTGCCCAGACATGGGCTGCACAGTCTCCGGCCACCGTCTCCTTTCCACGGGTGGTTCCTTGACACAGTGGCACGACTAGCACATCAAAGGAAAATCAAAAAAATAACTTTAAATAAAAGATCGCAACGGATTGTATTTCATTGAGTGAATAAGTATTTGACACCCTCTAACAAAAAAAGATTAATACTTGGTGGAAAAAACGCTTGTTGCAACAGCAAGAGGTCAAACGTTTCTGTTTTGATGGACCAAGCTCTGCGCACATTGTAGGAGCAATGTTGGTCCAATCCTCTTTGCCAGATCATCTCTAAATCCCTAAGGTTTCGAGGTTGTCTCTGTGCAATCAATGAGTTGAGCTCCCCCATAGGGTTTTCTATTGGATTAAGGTCCGGAGATGACTAGGCCACTCCATGAACTTAATGTGCTTCTTTGAGCCCTCCTTTGTTGCCTTTGCTGTATGTTTGGGTCCTCATTGTCGTGCTGGAACACCCATCCACGACCACCATTTTCAGGTTTCCTGGCAGAAGGGAAGGAGGTTTGTCGCTCAGGGATTTCACGATACATGCTCCGCCATTTTCCCGTTACATGCGATTAATACGTTGTCCTGTGCCCTTAGCAGAAACAAACACCCCAAAGCAAAACTGTTTTCCACCCACGACAATGCGCGTGCCGCTGGGACGGTGCTTTGGGGGTCATAGGCAGCATTTTTCTTCCTCCAAAACACAGCGAGTTGAGTTAATGCCAAAGAGCTCTATTTTGGTCTAATCAGACCACGAGCACCTTCTCCCAGTCACTCTCTGAATACATTCAGGTGTTCAATTGGCAAACATTCAGACGGCCTGCACATGTGCCTTCACTGAGCAGGGGACCTTGCGAGACCTGCAGGATTTAATCCATTGCGTGGGGTGTTGTGTGTTTCCATGGTTTTTTGGTGACTGTGGTCCTGCTAATTTTAGCAGGTCAGTAGCTAAACTCCTCCGTGTAGTTCTATGCGGGATGCTTTCACCTTTCTCGCAGACCCATTGACAACCAGAGGTGAGATCTTGCGTGGAGCCCAGAGCGAGGTCGATTGATGGTATTTTGTGCTCCTTCCAATTTCGAAAAACAATCGCACCAACAGTGTCACCTTCTCTCCCAGCTCTTGCTAATGGTTTTGTAGCCCATTCCAGCCTTGTGCAGGTCTACAATTTGTCTTTGACATCCTTGGACAGCTCTTTGGGCTTTCCCAATGTTGGAGAGTTTGGAGTCTGTTTGATTGATTGACTTCTGTGGACAGGTGTCTTTATACACGGTGACTAGTTAAGACAGGTATACCTTAGATGAGGGGACTATTGAGTAGAAGTGTCTAACCACTCTTTGGGAGCCACGAACTCTTAATGGTTGGTTAGGGGTTCAAATTACTTATTTCACTCAATGAAAATGCAATCAGTGCTATCTTTTATTTAAGTTATTTTTTCGATTTTCCTTTTGATGTGCTACCTGCCACTGTTACAATAAACCTACCATTTGAAATGATACTGTTCTGAGACTTTTTTCATTTCTTTTGTCATTGGACCAAACTTACACAGTGAGGGGTCAAATAATTATTTCCTCCACTGTATGACTCTTTCCTGTGTTTTTTGATCGAAACTAAAATCATCCAATTTTTGTTGTATTATGAACAAACCCTCCATGTGGTACTACTTTGGATTAGATTGAGAAGATCAATGAAAAGATCTAAAATCGAATCGTGTATGGCCAGCTTTAGGGGTAGTCTCCACTGCTTAAAATTCCCAATTTCACACTTTTAACATGCCCGCAATGCATCAAACACGGTTGACATTGATGTGAAGTGTGCTCGTTGAATTTCATTTTTGTAAGCTTTTGTACCATAGAAATCAATGGCCATGTTACTGTAGCCAAAACATGGGAAAACAACACTAACAAGTCCATAATAGAGACATGGTCTTACTATCCTTACCTATTTCTTTTATTTATTGAATTGAATCCTTTCAATCACAGAGGCTCTACCTGTATTCCAAATAATCTGTGATAATGATATTGGATGTAAAATGAGATTGTGAAAAAGGAACAGTTTTGTGTAGAAAAAAATGTTAGTGAAGGGTGAAATGAGGATCTACAGAAGACAAACTTCAAAAAGTAAGCTATAAAGTTAGCTCCCATCCAGGACAAACTTCCATGCAGGAAACCCAACCAGCATTAAGTACTAGTAGCTAAATGAAAAGCTGTATACATGTATGTTTTTATTTGCATTACAAATAACAATCACATTTCTAGAGACATATTCTAAATCCATATTGTTCCATAAAGGAAGATAAAAGTGCTTTGGGTCAAAAATAATCAACAAACTTGGGGTTTCGCCGATTTTGATGTTCATTAACAAAGTTTGTTGAATTTTATTCACAAGTGAAGGATGAGCACATTCATTTCCCTATATGGCATTTAGGTGGAAGCACATCTCAGTAAGCCCCAGGCTTCACCTCCACTACTGGGTCCAATGGGTTTCATCAAGCCGTTACGTTCATATAGAGTCGGATGGCTGTGTTGACATCACCACGATAGAGACGAACCTGTCGAAGCCCCATTGCCTTGCGGCTTGTGCTCTCCATTAAAATCCCTATTGTTCCATAACCTGCCACAAAAACAGAAAACAGACTTACCCTAATTTAACAATCTTACCTCATATAGGCAAATGATGTGCTGGAATTTTTCAATAAGTGCAGCTTTTATACAAACCTCTATCAATAATTGAAATTCAGCATTCCCAGTTAGAAGAAAACACTTATCTCTACCAGGTTGACATTGATAACGCCGCCCAACTCTAAGACATCCCTCAAAAATAAGACGTAGGGTATCTTTGGGAGCAAAAGTTTATATAAGACAGTGTCTTATTTTTGGGGAAACACGCTAGCAACTTGTGGAGGAACCATTGTGTTCCCACTGAACCCCAGTTAATAAGCCCTGATCTAGGTATCCAATCCCCCCATAACATTTTATAGAATGTTCTAATGCAATAGTGACATGTTTGTTTCTGCAGTTACTTACAGGGCTGCCAAATGTAGTAATCTAACCATTTTACAGGATACAATATCCAGAAATGAAAAACACGTGCCAACAATACTGGAATAATTCTGCATACGCCATCGCACATATCCGCCTGTTTCTGCTTCAAAATCAGCATAACCATTCCTCACACCAGACTGCAAAGTAATTATATTACTTACACAAGCTGCTTTCCAGTTGTGCTGTATAGTGAATGTTAAATTCTCCCTCCACCCCTCAGAGGCCTTCGCACCTTTGGTCCTGTAGATAGGTACATTTACACTTTAACCTTCTGCTAAATTGCTTCTTGCCCTAAATGCAATGCAAAGCCTTTCCAGGTTCAAGCTTCGTCAGCACTATAGCTGCATCCACACAGCTGCTTATCACTAGGTTTCAAGCAAATAACGTTTTCTATTTTCCTCTGAAATCTAAGACAATATATTTAATTGGCTGGCATAAAACCAAGATAACTGCCAATTGTATTCTGATTTCCATTTTATGAATCGCAATTCATAAATCGCCCTCATGTAGGAATCTATCTAGAACCCAGGTGCCCCACAGGGCACCTGGGTTCTAGATAGATTCCCCTCTTGGTCCTCCACTTGCAACTCCCAAAACCTAACTGTTAATGCATAGAACATAGGAATTGCCTGGGATCTGCTCAGAGCGACCCAGACCATGCCTGAGCGCCTTTGCTTCCACTACAATACTTTGATGATATATATGAGGCATATAACCTGATATATATGGGCCATTCCATATATCACCATGTGCAGCGGTCACACGTTGACTCGGCTTTCCTAATCAACTTTGGTGGTCCTACAAAAGTAAAATTGTCAATGTCTACATGTGACCACTGCACCCAGGGGCAGGAGGGAGTGGGTGCTGTTGGGTTTTAACTGCCTGCTGGGATCTGATCCACCCCCTGCTGGGATCCGTCGATAGAGGGCTGGGTGTGGGGGGGGGGCTGGATCAGTGTTATGTGTGGCCCTTTAGTGACTTGTGGCACTTGTGGCCCTCCATATAAACTCAGTTGCCCACCACTGAAGCAAAATATACATTGTTTGGGCTGTAACATTGTCTAATGATAAATTGTTCACATATACTAGGTTGTTAAATGTCTGGTGCAGGTAGGATTTGTTACTGTAATAATCATTGGAATGACACACCTATTACTTGTACGAGAGCAAGAGATGAAGAAGCTTATGTCTCTGGAGTTATAATTATCAGAGAGATTCTTTATTTCCAGTGAATGCTAAAAAACAACATTAGTAAATAGAATTATTCTGTATTCTAATGGTATGCTTTCAATTGATAAAACTCATGTCCCATGCGATAGAAATAATTAAGGCTCCATTTTCTCCCATTTTTAGTGCTCAATGTGCATAAACGTGCACGCAAACTTATTATACAACTAGCGCCTACCACAGCATATTCTGCTCCATTTTCATATTTTATTGGCTGGGATACACAAGACAACCCAAAACAAAATGCATGCATAAAGCACAACAATGTTTATCAACTGAATTATGCTTGAGCTTATTTCTTTGAAACCTCATCAATAATTCACTCACACAATGTGCTGTCACAATCTATGGTACCCCAACACATGGATAGGATGCACTATTTATTGCGCTGAATTGTTAAAAAGGGTCATGTACACGTGGTACAATGGGCACACAATCACTAACAACACCAGAAATCCATTCAATCTTTATTGGGTAGTCCAAACCAAGGCAAGGGTCATACACAAGAATCAGTCCAAGAAAGCATGGTACAAAAGGACAAGGCAAGAGACTTGGTAAATAACAATCCAGGGTCAGAAAGGAGAGTCCAGTCAATCAGTTTGTGTCACTCTTGGTGATAAGAACAGGTGCAGACAGACAGGTCAGCCATACAGCAGTAAACACAGAGGCGCACCCAAGCACACTGTTATACAAAGGCTATAACGGACAATGGTGTGCAGGGCAGAGTCCCATTAAATGGGCAGTCACATTATGCCACCTATTGAATTGGTGGACGATTAGTTGTTGAATATCCTACAGCTGGTTGGGCTGTAGGAATTCAACCTTGAACATGTCCGCCTGGCTACACTGTGTCAATCACTGCTGCATCCTCAGCAGCCCTGGTCAAACACTGAGTCATCCAGAACTGTATCCCACCCTGGGGTGCCATTTAGCCGAAAAGCAGTCTGGACAGAATGGATCCCTAGATCGCTGGCCGGGCAAGTACCTTACAGTACATTATTGGAATCAATTTTATAATGAGCAGCCTTAAAGTCATACATGTTAACGCAACTCAATGGATTGCAAAAGTTGTAAAGTCAAGCAATAGAGTCTCATAATTTAACAAGCTATCATCCACATCATTAAAATACAATTAAGTTAAATTACTCAATTAACCTGTCCCATACATGCATTCAGTCAGGATTGCATTAAGGTCCCTACACACGTAAAAAGAGGGGACCAACAGATGAGCTGTGGAGAGACGACATCATCATGTTGCTCTCCATCGCTCACAGTATCGGTGGGCACCCTTTGTGAGCCGGTTGTTAGTTTGGATGGGGACACCGTTCCCCATTCAAACTAATGGCATCGGCCAGAGATTTACGGACATGTTCGTTCTCTGGCCCACCGAGCTTTGGGGCCACAGGGATCTGTCTCCCCATGTGGGCACCCGCGATTTTGCAGATGGCTGCGAGCGTGCACGCACATTGGTCGGCAGCAAAAACCACTGCGGCTCGTAACATGTGTGGGGACCCTTAGACCCCAATCCACTTTCATTATTACAATATAAACCCGTACAGTAATCAAATAGCCATGCATCGTATAAAATGAAACTATGTTTCTACATTTCTAAATCCTGAAACTGAGGCCATGATGATTAATAAAGGCAGTATGTGGCTTTATAATGTAACAAACCAGATGTATTATTAAAGTAAAATGTATTTATCATTAACCACAAGCAAAAGAAAACGATTTGGGTGAGAATGACTGACTATATGATTCCGAAGCTCACTGTATGTCTCTCATTTGCATTCATGTATTCCACTGGTGGTAGTTGTAAAACTGGCTGAATAGAGACAAAAAGATTTGCTGCAGTCACAGGAATCAAACATCTAATGAAAGCTGTCCTCGTAGCGCAGGTCAGCACTGCTGAGATCACCAGGGCTCATCAATCCATATAATTCTCTGTCTGCTCAGATGAATCAACACTACCTCCTCTTAAGATGAAATTAAAAATGTGGTATGCACATATTCTATTCAAAGCTACCTGGGGAATATTAAGTTCACGTTGTGCAGCTGTTATCGCTTTTTATGCAAATACAGAGAATTAACAAAGCACAGTTTTTAAAAAAATATTTAAATATTTAAATGTCTGATCCAGAAATGCAGCCTAGATCAGGAACAAATATACTATAGCTATGAAACCTGGTAAACCTGTCACAATATGTCAGGGCTGTCATCGTTCATTTTTTATGTATGTAGATTTTGGGTCTTTCAAGATTCTCTTTAGGGTTATGTACACTTGTAAATGAGTGCTCAAATTTTCTTTTAAAAACCTTCTTAACTGCAAAGCATACAAGCAACGACCACAAATAGGACAGACGGCTCTGTACTGCAGAAAAACGGACAACAGGCTACAAATTCAATTAAATAATAATCTCCTTCACAACACACGTGCCTTCTTTTTGCTCATTGCTGGTCTGCTTAGGCCAGGGGTGGGAAAACTAAGGCTAGGTTTCCACTGTGTGGAGAACTCCGTCTGCACCCACTGCACTAAGCGCATTCCTTTTTGAGGATGCTGACTGAGCTGATCCAGATACCCGTCCACCGCAACAGCTCCACGGCATGGAGGTGGTCCACCTGCCGGAGGTTGATGTACTGTACTATGCTGCCTTCCGATCAGCGGAGCGGCTCCACATTGTGCAGACAGCCGATGCGACATGGGAAAGGGGTCCCCATCCCCATCTAAAGTAATGTGATCGATCTAAAAATTACAGACCGGTTGGGCCGAATTATGGCCAAATTTAAGGTGGGTGCGTCCGATTTGCTGGGTTTCTACATTGACCCTGCAAGGTAGAACCGTCTATGGCCAGCTTTATTTATATTTGCGGGCAATTTACCCACAGATCGACTGCCGTGCATGGTCGCAGCAATCGCTCTGCCGAGAGCGCACAGCATTCGATCTGTGGGGAAATTGCCCACAAATAGAACCATCTGTGGCCAGCTTTATCTATACCTTGCAGAGTCAATGTAGAAACCCAGCACTTATATGCTATATGGTTTTTTTTTTAAATCACGTTAATTGGTCAATTATTTGAGAACCAAGAGAGAGACAAGAACCAAATATAGTATATTGCTGGTCACTTGTCTTAAGATATAGTGGTCACATCAGCTTTCTTTTTTCCCAAAAAATTTCTGTAAAAAAAAAACAATGATAGCCTTCCAAATAACTTAAAATGACTCACCTAAGTAGAACCTTCCTGTTGTCGTGACTTCTACGTACCGATCAGTAGAGTGATGGTCAGTCAGCCAATTATTTTAGATGGTCGATTGAAAATTTTATCATATCCACATGGAACGATAGTTTCAATTCAATTTACATTTTCAACTTGCTCGATCGAAATTTGATCGGACCAGTTGGAAAATTTTAATTGATTGCTACCACATCGAGTGTAAAGCATGCCATACACCCACAGACGGGTGCAGACAGACAAGCTCCGATGAGCTATGGAATGCAAAGTGATGACGTCATCATCTGGGGCTGCTTTAATTGGCCGGGCTCCCTTTGTGTGCCGGCCATTAGCTTCAATGAAGATGCCGGTTTGTATTGAAGTTAATGGCATCGGCCGGCATCAGCCAGAGAACATCGGACATGTCCGTTCTCTAACCGGCCGAGCTGTGCGGCGACAGGGATCTGTCACCCCATGTGGGCACACGCCGATTGGCGGCCGACTTTGCCGCCGACGGCGCGCGCACGCCCGTCGCTCAGCGGAAAAATCAATCGCTAATCGGCGTGTGTATGCCAGGCTTAAATCAAATACTATTCCTTGTCCCGGCCATTTTAATTGTGATTAGATCCAATCAATTAGCATACTGTAACATCTGGAGGAGGGCTTTCTATCTACTGGAAGGCAGAATAGGATGTTTGTATGTATGCTATATATATAGAATGACAGGATATAAGCTATAAGTTATATAAACCAATTTGCAGTAATGTAAATTGTTTTCTGCAGGAAAACCCATAAGTAATATGCCATAAGTAATATGCCAAATTCGAACGCCCCGTTCAGTCGCCATTTTGACTGTAGCCAAACCACTATGGTTACTATGCATAGGTTAGGTGATCTTGAGGCTGCTGTTGCAGTAATGGAAATGTTTAAGATCGAACACTCAATCTGGTGTGTCATTCAATTCAATTACAACCAATATACGATTGAATGGTCGAATACTTTGATCGTATTGATGATCGATTTGACCGTGTATGGCTACCTTTAGTCGGAAAATGACAAGAATAATCTAATTGGCTGCTAAGCAACACAGAAAATACTTCTTTAGAAGATTGTTAGAGAGCAGACTACAATAAAACAGTCCTGTTGTGAAAACTGTCTTTGTTGCCCACACCAAGCAATTAGCTTTTTCTTTTTATTTGCTAACCTGCCCTAGAAACGAGAAAATAAGAAGCTGGGTGTTATGGATAGCTCAGACATGTGATTTGACAGGTTTCTCTCTCATGGGGACTTGTGATTATACCATTCCAGATGTCACTCTCTAACCTCCATCACTATCCATCATGTGCAGCATCTGAGTAGTTGGACAATTAGAATGTAGAATAGCAATGTGCACCTACATGGCTTCTGTGTACCGGTAAAATCACAAAGACAAATAAATAAAGCTAAGCTACTATAGATCATAATGTACACTTGGTCAAAGACCAAACTATCCCAAGCCAACTGGTGAGAAAGAAGTACACAGTTAGCTGCACATCACTGTCATGATGTATTCTTCCTGTGTCCTCTCCTGTGTGTTATCTTGTGTTGCATCTCAACTATAATTTATTGTACAGCGCTGCGTAATATGTTGGTGCTATATAAAAAAATGATAATAATAATAGCGTAAAGTTGGTTGTACACATGTGCAAGTAGTAAAGATTTGCTGCATCCTGCAAAGTAGTGTTCTAAGCCAATGAGACATCACCAGGACTGTGGGAGGCAGGGAACGGTAAGATCTAAGGACACTCTAACCATGATAAGTCAGTGTAATCAGTACTTTAATGAAACGCAGAGAGTCTCCAGCATTAAGGTGACAAGCCATAAAGCTCCCAGCAGGATTTGTTCAATCATTTACCCACTGCTGTCTCCCCTGTCAACCCACATACTCTATGCCTGTAGGTAACTGTGGATGAGAGTGGGTTTGCCCCCCATGGTTGTGGTTCATAAGTGTTTGGGAGCGACAAACGTTTTGGGTGCTGATGATATCAAAAGGCTGCTGTTTAATCATTTATATTTTTTACCCACCCATGTTTTTACAAATGAGTTTAACGCAATGTGTTGCACCTCCTAAAACACGGTAAGGAGTGAGAGAAAGACAAAGTGGAGCCTTGGCCTAAGGAATTAAATACCATATTTTTGGTCTATGAGACACACCTGACCATAAGACGGACCCAGTTTTTAGAGCAGGAAAACCCCAAAAAATTTTTTTGAAGTGTTCAAATCAATTGGGGAATAATCCCCTGCAGTATTCAATTTCAGCCACAACACAGCACAGCACATTTCATCCTTCTTACACACAGGGAGGGGCACGGAGGAAGCTATATTCATATCTCCCCTCTAGGCTGTGTGGGTGTGAGAAAGTTGCAGCTTTCCCACACACCTCTCTGCAGGGCTCTGCTAAAATAAGCAATACAGTTCAGATGGGAGATCCGACCATGTGCAGATCTCCTATCTGCCGGGAGAGCAAGGATGCTGTGGGGAGCCAAGGTGCGACCCACCCTGGCCGAGTGGCCGTGGGGGGTTGCACATTCTGACAATAAGATGCAGGCACTGCCCCCCCCCCCCGATTTTGGGTGGGAAAAGTGTGCCTTTTTAGTCCTAAAAATACGCTAAGCTTAGATCTTTCTTTCAAAGACAAGAGAAAGAGAGAGAAAATATTTTTTTTCAATTTTAAAGTTTGGTTTTGTTAGAGGTCAGTAGTAATGCTACTTCCTCAAAAAAGCGGAAAATTGCGTTTTCCAGAAATATCTCCCTACGTGGGGACTTTCAGGCACAGATGTCAACTTTAGACTTTTATTGAAAGTAACTGCGACGTATTTTGCGGTTTCCCGCTTCTTCAGGGGCCTTCCGTGCAAAAGTACAGTGTGTTAGGTTTAAATAAGTAGACAGACAGCGAAGACAGTAAGCTGAGACAGTAAACATTTGTCAACATTTATCGATAGATATCTACTCACATATTTGTAAATAACTGCATCATGGTCACTGGAATTTGTCATAGTATTTAAGCAGTAGATTTATGGCAATGGATTGATACTAAGACTCAGGGAGAATGGGGGGAAAAGGAAGGACATATATCCCTCCTAACGTATAGATCCCATAATTGAGGTGCTAATGGAGGAAAGAAAAGATGATATAATCTATCAACTCTATCACATTAGTATATTTACAATATAAGATTCATCATGTACAGTATGTAACATAGGTGTTACACAAAATCTATAGATAAATCTATTTTATATCTAAATATAAAACCTTAACAAGCTTATGTCTTGTAGACAAGGCTAAATAGTCATGCCACAATTATGTACTGGGATAGCTCATAGAGATGGTCCAATTTTTCGACTTGCTAACTTTGTGAGCTGATTGCACAGCCTCTGAAAATAGTGTCATCACCAAAATTGCTGGGAATGTAGAAAAGGGTTGTGGGAATATTTAAAAAAAAAAAGTATGGCTCTAGCATATGTCGTTTTTGCATAAATTAAGTTCAAAGTTAAAGTCGAAATTCCAATTTTCGACATTTTGACTTGACTTTGAACTTAATTTGTGCAAAAACTATTTGTGTTAGAGACATGCTTTTTTGTTGGAGTATACCCCCAACCCTTCTCTACATCTCCAGCAAGTTTGGTGATGATACCATGTTCAGGGGATTTGCAATTAACTCGAAATCATCGAAATGGTCGAATTTTTGAAAAACAATTCAACCATCTCTAATAGCTAACCCCGATATTTTTATAGTGTCGAGAACAACCAAACATATGTGCTAAAAGGGTAGTAAATAGCATGATGTAGAGTAAGCCCCTGTGTGAATCATTAAAAATGAGAGCTGTTTAGTTCTTCTGTGTCAGTCTTAAATACATTTCAGTCAGACATTGTGTTTGAAATGATTTATAGAGCATATGTAAATGGTAATGCTGAAAGTAGAACATAAAGTGCCATAAGGCATTCTGCGTATAGTGCAGAGCTGAATTAAAACAAAGACAATTATTATCAAGAAGAAATATAACCTGGTCTAAAAAGAGAAAGAACTTAATTAGAGTTAATTAGGACATCTTAAAAATTTTAGGCATAATGTTTATATACATGTATTACTATTATTATAGTTATTATATATCTTATGGCTGAAAATATATCTTGCATGGTACAGAAAGTCTTGCTTTACCTTTTATCATTTAAAGTCTGAGTTTTAAATTAAATTGACTGTCCCTAGGCTAAGAGGCAAAATATAGTAAAATACAATCATATATCTGCTAAGGTCAATAACATGAAGCTTCTCAAGTTATTATCACCAATTGATCACTTTCCATACACTGGAATGTTGTGGCAAGTTGCAAGACAGCAGTAGTAGGGGGCTGATCTTTCTGAGATACTCTAAACAATAGATAATAGTGTTGTACAGTGTTAGGCCCCCCACACATGTTTAGATTGTGACCCGATGTTTTGTTGAAAAGATACTCCCTCCACATGTTCTCTGCAATGAGTGCATATGATGCCTAGAGGTGTTCAAACATTGCCTTGGGAACGATGCAGTCACGTGATCATGACACTGTGGGCGCATCCTCATGGTGCCAACAGACAGTCTCTAGAAATTATCATTGCAATGAATTTTATGCATTTTATTTCAAGTGCAGGAAATTAAACTGATAACAACGTTCCTGTCACACCTAGCCTATCGCACATCACTCATTAGTGATGCTGGCCATGCATGGAATTGGCATACATATGGCGGGTCAGCTCTTGGTCCAGCCCCTTTATCTTATTTTAGAAGCCAATGTGGCCCACCCCTGGTCTAGACACACTTGACTGATGGAGGTAAAAGTGAAGGGTTAGTTCCCAGGTGCCCAACCTGCAGTTCTTTGGGCATTCTTCAGCGGCCCCCCTTGGTCCTCCACTTGCAGCCCCCAAAACCTAACTGTTAATGCACAGAGCATAGGAACTTGCCTGTTTGCCGCCCCCTGTGAACGAGTCTTTGCTCAGAATCTTGTTAGAGCGGGATGTGGAGGAGGGGCGAGGGACTTACTCGCTGTCTGTGTCACTGATTGGCTTTCATGGCTTTCATGTACGCCAATCAGCCTGTACGCAGACAGGCAAGTGCCTATGCTCCCAATATTTCACCAACAAACTGGGGGGCGGGGTGACTGTATAATATATATTTGGCACAAAACCTCAGAATAGGGGCACATAACATTTGAATCAAAAGGTCATATGCCCCATAGATATAATCAAAGGCTTTGATGATATCTCTGAGGAACACAACCTTTGATGATATCTATCACACAAATTGTGCATTACCATACTACAGTGTTGCCTAATGCTTGAAGTATCATTTAAATCAAGTTTTGTTATTTTAAATTTTAAAATAATATGTTCTAGCTATGCCTACTTTAATTTAATTGTAAATAGATTGAAAATGTGTGGCCCTTTAGTGATGCCGAGGGCCACACTGTTGGTCCTCCATATCAACTCAGTTGCCCACCACTATGTTAAGCCCCCCATACACCTTAAGATTCCTCCATACAACTTTCATGAGACCTACCAACAACTATGTAGTATAGTGACCTCCCTGATAGAATACATAGTGATTGGAAGGTGTAGAAAGGTCCTCCTATTACATGGTTTTGGTAGAAGAAAAGTTGGTTGTACAGATAATTGTATGTGGTGTATGGGGGGCTTAAGTTAGTGAAGATAGTCATCAGAGTTAGGAAGAGTTATTTGGGGTAATAGAGATAAGAGGTCCAGCTGTGATATTCACCTCCTTTAGCAATTAAAATATCCATAGACCTGGGAAGCAGAGAAATATGGCAACATAGGTATAACTTATCAGAGATTAGGCATGTCAGTTAATCATTCATGCTTAATCTCTGATTACATTGGAAAGGTAACAATGTGACAGTGATGTGGCTAGAAAGAAGTTGAGTATGAAAGGGGTCATAGTGAAGAAACCCAACTGACATACGGTTACAGGAAATATGGCTTACAAAAAGAAAATGCCAGAGGACATTGGCTTGGGTTGCATATACATGATGATGATTCAAGCATTCTCCAGCAAGAGTAACCATACTGTGTTACTTTGTCTTTATTGTACTAGATATTTTATATTAAAAGCCTAAATGATATTTCACTTTCACACAAAAGCTTGAAAGCATTACTTTTAGGTTTTGTGTAATTGACACATGAAAAGCCAGTTCATAACCCCTTTTATTGTTATCAGTGTTTCTTTGTATTTGAATAGATTTCCATATTAAAGTATATCATTAGCAGTTCAAAATGTCAGATTCTAAAAGCTTAAGAAAATTCATATCATGTTATGATGGCTAATAAAAGGCAATTTGCACAGACTATGAGTCACACTAATCCAAGTCCTGTTTTCTTTGTTTACCTGACACACAAGTACCTTTAATTCTGTGATTAAACTACATAGGAGTGAAGCCTAGAACATCACATTTATGTGGTTTTGTGTTTTTTAAACAAACATACAGAAGATCATCTAAGACTCAAAAATGACTCGTAAGGCTTTCCTATTTGAGTTTAAATAATTAGCACAAAGCAAAGATCACATCCATAGCCTTCGTCATATTATATGTACAACATCTATATACCATGATGGGAGATTCTCCTGGAAGGATGTGATACCACACTGAGGCTCCTCTACTATTCTAGAATCCACATTTTATATGATGTGGCCTGTTAGAAATCCTTACACTAATTTCTTGTGCTAGTGTTGTCACTAGGAAGCAAGAAAGAGAATATCTCCCCTATTGGGGACACAACAGTGCCTCTGTTCAGTTCAACAAATGTAAGTTGAAGCTCATGCTGTTCCAAGGCACTGCCGAGTTAAGCATTCAAGCTACCAGTCCCATAATTCAGTGCTCATTCACACCCATGTCAACATGGAAACATTGAGAAGTCAAAGAAGAGGAGAAAAAAGATACACCAGCGCTATTTATTAGCCCAGACCCATCATAGGAGTTGCTGTTAAGCTAACAATACACATGTCCACATGTCGCAATCAATCGCAGTGAGGTGACGTCACCACGCTACACTCGATTGATGGTTGTTCGAGCCACTTTGCACATTGATTACCGTTCAATGGGGACCCTGGTGCTGTGTACCCTGGTGCTGTGTACCCTGGAAACTGCTGACAGGCAGCTTAGAGAGACACACAGGATGGCTGCAGAGGGCCCCCCCCCGAACTCTGCCTGTTGGGACCAGTGTTCCAACTCTCAGGGGCAAGGCGGCAGAGCCAAGCACAGCTGCTTGCAGGGGGAGAAGGGGGGGGGCTCTGCAGCCAACTGCCTCCATAATCGAACGGGATTTAAAGATATGTCCGTTCCCGGTTTGATCAACCTTTTTCGAGCGACATCGATCGATCCTGCCCAAGGAAGGTATTTTTTTCTTGATTTTCCGTTCAATCAACCGAAACCAATCTGTGTGTGGCCACCTTTACTCTAAGTAGAGTGGACCAAAGGGAGAAGTATTCCACTATGTAGGAGACTGATTATTGTAGCATGTGCAAGTGCTTACTTACTGTGATTGATCACCCTTTATGTAGTTTCATATTTTGTGGCTATACTCTCAAAAAAATATATAAGTCCATGCTTTAAAATTCCTACAACATTAGATTCATTTTATAGATTATCAGGTATAATTTAAAGCTGAACTCCAGCCATCCCTAATTTTTTGCACATCCATGAACACTCTACTTAATCTTTAATCTCTGCCTTATTTACTCATTCCAGGAAACAAGCACTTCCAATGTAAAGTATATTCCTACAAGAGATAATTCAATAATGCAAACTTAAACTTTGTTCTACAAAGGCATTTATCGTTTCTGTCTCCTGAATTACTATCAATCCAATCTCTGTTTCTTCGATACTGTCCAATATCAACTTTCTTACATGTCAGTAGAAACTAGGCAGCATTACAAGTGGGAATTCGATAGAAGAGTCTGTATTGTACATAACTAGGTGTGTTGCCATAGAATATTGAGAAATGCATGGAACATATGTCAGTGTCAGGATGATCACACTCACAGGCACTCATAAATATACTGAGACCTAAGCGTAACATCACTATGCCAATGTGCAATTTTTTTTAATTTAATCATTTTCAAAGTAAAGCAGAGGTCTCGAACAGAAGTAAATGGATATACGGTAGAATGATTATGATGTCAGTAGTCATCATGCAACAGCCACATCACAGTTCCAATTTAAGTTACATTCTACCCATAAAAATCAAATTGTATTCCAAAGAGATACGGAATAACATGTTCCATTAGGATACAAAATATTTATATACTATGAATATATATGTCAGAAATACTTTTAGTAACATACCCATGACAAATGTAATGGACCACTTTGCAGAGCATGGTGAAGGAGTCATCTGAGCTGTAAAACACATGGAGCACTGCATAAGACTTCTAAGACTTCCTGCATGTAAATTGGTGCTGATGCTTCCTATCACCTCTGCTTATTCCGCGTGGTGAACAATTCGTTTTGGACTATTTTCAACCATTCAATATGTAACAGCACTTCTTTTCAATACTAAAGATCTAGTTTCCCTGCATTTAGATATTCTGTGTTTTAGATTTTTCTTCTAAGTCCAGCACTTAGGACATTATTGTCATACATCCTTGGGTATATAGGATCTGCTGACTTGTATTTGAGGTCTTTCTGGTGGAACACAGGTCTTATTACACAACTAGTAAATTATGGTCATGTACAATAATTCAGTAGGCTGCCATTGTCTTTGAGGATGCTAATTGCCTGACTATCTCATACTGTAGCCCTAGCTCTGGTTTTATTGGTCACCATCCTGGAATAAGTATACTTAGTATACTTATTAGCAGGGGTGCACATAACTGGTCCGCTGGTATGCATATGGGTCTAAAAACCCACTCTGCGTACCTGTTTTGTCCCTCTAAATCACATCTGCGGACTACAGATGAGACAGATTGACGGCGCTTCCGCCCCCCTCCTCCCTAGCTTTTTGACTGCAATCATCAGCCGGAGGGATAGTCAGGTGGGAGGAAGCTGATAGGCTTAGCACTGGAGCCTTGGAGTCCTTGTGTGTGTGTGTGGTGTTGGGGGAAATAATGATCAGGGACTAGTCTGTCTGTGTGTAAGAGAATGATCAGGGG
>CM070034.1:151896249-151907195 GCA_036250615.1 Ptychadena robeensis
CCACAGTAGTTCTACCAACCAGGGGCGGTCCTAGCCTCTTCTGTGCCCTGGGCAAGCACCCCCTCTGGAGCCCCTGCATCTCTGCTCTCTTCTCTGTTCCCGAAGCTTCATCCACTTTCGCCAGTAAATGCCCCTCCTTCCAACAAGAGAACATGTCAGAGAATCTCTGACAGAGAACATCTGACAGCACATCACCACCAACAAACCACAGCCTCCATCCCCCCCCTGTTCTCTGTTCCCCAATATCATCCACCCTCTGCTAGCTCATCACCGTAAACCAAAGGGAGTAGGTAACAGGAATGTTCCATTTTGTTGGAGGAGGGGGTGTGTGTTGAGGTGGTGGACTGGGTGCTGGCCGAGGGTGGGGAACAGACAACAGAGGTGACTCAAGCAGCATACACCCTGGCTGAGCTGGGAGTCAGCTGACAGTGGATGCATGGAGATGGGCGGGCGCGGGTACCAACCCCCACATGATGCCGCCCTGGGCAACCGTCCATACTGACCATATGTAAAACCGCACACACAAGACAAGACACACATACCAACAGCTCAGAACTATGAAAAGTTCAATGTCTTCACAATCAACAGATTTGACTTGCTGTAGATGGTGACAGCTGAAACCTGCAAATCTGAATATGAATAGTGGCTGTAAGGAAATAGTAATATGTCTTGGAACTGAAACAGTTATGCTTGAGGTTTAAAATAAGGAGAGTGATTAGAGCAACATCAACATCATTATCTCCAGGTTTTAGTTAATAGCTAATACACTGTAACCACTGACCGGTTCAGTTCACATTTGTCACGAAATATCATTTTATTTACCTAATAAATAGGATTACACAGTTCTATATTGGCAGTGAGGTCTGAAAGGAACCATTTTAAGAAGCTTAGCAGGCACAGATGGAGGCGGGTGTGTCTCATATTTGAATATAAAGAGAAAAATGCAATCAGCTGTGATATGACATATGGCATCTGTTACACATAACAAAACCTAGAAGAAACCCCAAAGCAATATGGTTTTAATGGGATGAGAGAAAGCCATTTACATGGGATTAAATAGTACAGAAAAAAGAGGATTTCCGACAAATATAATAATTACAAATTGTTTTAGAAAATGTCCTAATTAGGAAGAATTGTAAAACAATTTTACGTTGATTAGAAGTTAAATACGATACTTTTATATAACAGAATAACTAAAGTCAAGTTCTTTTTATTGTAAAGAGTTAAAATCTCTGTCTGTGACCCCCATTTTGGACAAGGGTAAATTTACACTGCTGTTTGCAAGGTCGTTTTCTGGTTTTGTAAGTGACCAGAAAACGACCTTGCTTTAAGTTTAAAATAGAATTCAATAAGGTCGTTTAAAGAACAGAAACGTACTGTACTGTCCTTAATCAAGCAGTATGTTTTCTGTTCATTTTTTGAATGCCTTCTGTCATCTTCAGAGGGCCGTTTGGTCATTTAACGACCCTATTGACTTCAATGCTGAAGCTCTGGAAGCGTGACCTTTGTAGTCCTTCCTGTGGCTGCTTAAATGCCCCCCTGGTCGTTTTTCAAGCTTTAAAGCTAGAGTACATTGTGTAGGAACGTCTTTGCTTCAAAGCGTCATTAACACTTTCTGTCTGGAAAGCTTTAAATGTGTCGTTCAAATAGCGACAGTGTAAATTTACCCTTGTCTGTTGTCCCTAATTAGGAATGGCAAGTTCTTCCTAGGAAACATTATCCTGAAAGAGAACTCACAGAGAAGCACTGATCAGATACTCGGATTGATCTTGAATTGTTGGCAAGGATCATTGTGATGTATAGCATGTTCGCAGTTCGCAACGCCAGTGAACATTATGGGTGTTTGACCCGCCCCCTATACCTTAACATGGAGGCAAAGAGTCAGGAGACAAGTGGGACATTACAGCCAATGACACATTTTCCGCTTCTGGAGGACACCCCCCCCCCCTTATAAAAAAAGCAACACAGCAGCCATTTTACATTTATCCTGTGTCTCCAGTACTAGATAGATAGGGAGAGCCTTATACTCCATCCAGTGATCTGTAGCTATAGCTAAGGTATTCTGTTACATGTAGTTCATCATTACTGAGCCACAAAAGTCCTTCTCTGGGGGTGGGGTATGCTGTATTATGCATTGCAGAGAGATCTAAATGTGATGCGCTGCAGAAGGTACCGTCAGGCTAGCAGCCAAATACAGCTAACTTTTGGCAAAATCTTTAATCTAGATGTGATTTCTGGCCATTAGACCTGAAAAAAACAGCATTTTAAAAAATCCATATTCCTGAGAAGTTTGGCCATTGATCCCCATTTGGCATGACTTTTTTTTATTGGTATTTTGGCTACAAATATGACCTGAAGGTTTGAGAAGTTCACCCTCCATTGAAGTCAATAAAGGTTTGCCGCGAACATGCGAACGCCGGGTATTTGCAGAAGTTCGATTCGCCTGTTCGCAAACAGCTGATTTTTCGTCCATCACTACCTATCACAAATTTTTCCCAGCCCTGCCAAAAAGTACTAAGGCAGCACTAAAGCCCCCCATACATGTCTAGATTTTCTGTTCAATCCAATTAAAAATATAATTTTTTGGGGGTAAGGGAAATCTGTGATTGATTGTAATGTTTGCCAACTGTAGTAACAGATATTTGATCAACTTTTTGGGGATCGACTGAAAGTGTTATCAATTTCAATACAACCAATTAAAATTTACCAGCACGTCCAATCATTTTTCAATAATTTTTTTCCCAATTTTAATTGTTTTAGGTCGATCTAACCATGTGGGCTGCCATAGATTTTCAATCAACCAACAAAAAAATGGATTGAATTAAGTTGATTGGATGAAAAATCTAGACGTGCATGGGGGCCTTAAGTTTCTTTTGGAGTGTAGTTTTAAATTATACTTAGACATGGTGAAGCTATAATGCCTGTCAAAGTGGTCTTACAACTAAAAATTTTTAGATATATATATATAATATATCAGGGCTACTTAAATATAAATTTGAAAGGTCCACTTACCAAATTTCCATTAAGTCTGAGGTCCGGAGTTTGGAATTTTACCACGCACTGCCAGTGGATCGGCACATTTATATAAATATTCTCCCTATAGTCTATACAGGACTCAAACATATGTCATTAATAACTAGACAAGGGGCCCCTCACAAGTATATATTGAGGGGTCAGTGGTGGATAAAAGGGGTAGGAAGACCTGAGGAGCACTGGGATGGCCATTTTCTCTGCTCACAAAGCTTTCTTTAGGAAATATTGATATAAATTCAAGCTTTTATTAACCTTCCTGTGAAGGGCCGCCATCAGAAATTTCAGAGCCCCATACTAGGTCATTTTTCGGGGCCCCATACCACTAGCACTCCCTTCTGGCTGTAATGCAGTATGGGGGAGGAGGCGTGGCACTAGTGAGTATGGAGGGGAGGAATGAGCAGGGGGCAAGCAGGAGCCGCCGGTCCACATGCGACCCTATTTGGGTCCGGATCCGGACCTGGGTCCGCCTATTGAGTACCCCGGTAATATATTGTAATTCCACCCATAGATGAAAAACACATATTTGGTCAATGTTTTTGATTACTCATCTATGTGCTTCAGTACTTAATGGTTATTGTCCTGTGTAATATATATGGTTTAGTATAGTAAATTGCATAGAGGTTGAAAAGGTTTGTAGTATGTGGTAATATATTTGAAGTTTATCTTAAACGTCTTTTCCTTTATGGAAAATATGGCCAACTGATATATTAAAGACATTTGTAATACAGTTTACAGTACATCATTCTGCAAATAGGAGTAGAGGCCGAGGGACTTGCTCAGGCGCACATAAGATCCCGGGTGAGAACGCATCAGCGGGAGACCGGTGGAAAGGGTTAGTTCCTATGCCCTATGCATTAACAGCTAGGTTTCAGGGGCCGCAAGTGGAGGGCAGAGGGGGGCAGCTGAAGAATGCTCAAAGGGCCGCAGGTTGGGCACCTGGGCTTTAAATTATAAAATGTATTACATACAGTCTTACCATTTCACCATTTCTTCCCAAAATATATGCTAATAAGATTATCACAGATCTGTTCCCTTAAGTACATAAGCAGAGTATTTTCTTTCATTATGATTTTCTTAACTCACCAGTTATTTGCATCATTTATAAAATGAGGCCAGCAACAGAGAATTTCCATTTGTACATCAATATGAAATAATGGCAGCATGGGCACTAACTTCCTTTTTTAAGCACCCAAGCCATTAATAAAAGTATTACGGATCTACGGAAGATGAGACAAGGGAACATGATTTGCAGACAGAGGTAGGAATTTCAAATAATAGATGTGGCTTGCTGTATTATCGCTGCTCTGCAGGTGCTGTTAGACTATGTGGCTTGATAGTGTAATGTTTGCCATACTAATGCGGTACACATAAACAAGAGCGCACGCTGTTTGCTACATTTCAGAGCTGCCTATCTTGTTTATTCAGCAGCCCTGTTCCAAATGCTAAACAAGCTGATTATTTCTGGTGCTGGAGTGGAATGTAGTGTATTGCCTTATCGCACCATCTAATCCCTTTTCTAAATAATAAGGGAAGCTACTAAATAAACTAGGCAAGCGGGCATGCATTAACTATTTATTATCTAGAGGATTATACCAAAAGTTTTAGCACAAGAAAATATTTATACATAAGAATGTAAAAGTCACAATACAAAATACTAATAAGTAACACGCTAACGGTGAATGCAGAGCTCAGGGCCAGACCCTACGCCCCTGCAGGTGTATTCAAGCCAGTACTAGTGATATTTGGTGATGGCCAAAAAGTTTGCCCGGCAATCAATTTATGGTGAACATAGTATGTTTGCAGTTCGCAATGCTGGTGAACATTATGAATGTTAGTACCCCCCCCCCCCCCCATACCTTAACATGGAGAAAAAGTGTGACCCCTCACCCTATAGTCAGGTGGAGAACAGCAGAACAGAATACCACATTTTTTGCTCCAGGAGGACACCCCCCCCCCCTTATAAAAGAAGCAGCCTGGCGGCCATTTTACATTTATCCTGTGTCTGCAGTACTAGATAGATAGGGAGAGCTGCTGCTGGTTGAGGAATGGTTTAGCTACTTTGCTATTACTCTCCATCCAGTTATCTGTTACTATAGTTTAAGCCCCCCATACACGTTCCGATTATTTCTCTCAGAACATTTTTTTCGTCCGATCCTGTCCCCGATTTTCACTAAAGTTATGGTCGGTCGGTCCGTCGGTCGGCTGGCACGAAAAATCGGATCGAATTATCACCGATACATCAGTAACCCTGATTATACCAGAGGATCGACCAAAAATTTACGGAGTTCAAGCGGTCTCCGATCGATTTTCCGGCCGATTTGAGAATCGGATCGGTCTGGTTACATAATTCCGAATCATTATCTCCGATCGATTATCTCCCGACCCGATCGGTTCGGTCGGTGAAAATTGTCAAAATCGGAAGTGTATGGGGCTTAAGTTTCTGTTAATAGACATAAACTGAGCCACAAAAGTCCTTCTCTGGGGGGGTGGTGGTATACTGTATTATGCATCAGAGATTCTGCTTAATGTGATACAGAAGGTATGTCAGGTAACTTTGGCAAAATCTTTAATCTAGATGTATTTTGCCATTGACCTAACATTTTAAATCCGTTTTTGGGGAGATTTAGCCATGATCCCCATTGGCTGCGACGGCGGTTTGCAGAAGTTCAATCGGTTCCGACAGCCTAGTGATGTTGTCACCATCACTAGTTAATATTAAAGCCTATCCAGAATGAGGGTTGCACCTCACACATCATCCTAAAGGGGTACTGAGACATGAGTAGGTTGTTTATGATCTGTTATGATTTTTATACTTCCATTACCGCAGTCCAGACTGAGAGCAGTTGTCTTTTTTTCTTTGTCTTAAAGCGGACCTACCACCAGGAATCTATGTTTTCTTAATGCACTAAAGTGCCTAGAGGGAGGAAGCAGTGAAAAACTTACTGTATGAGTATTTATTAATTCAGGCATTTCCTGTCACTTCCTGGTTAATGGAAAAGCGGACCCGCTAAACGTACAGCAGCACGTGATTTTCAGTGTAAATCCAACACATGGTGGTTTCAATATCGGGGTGGCACTGGGGCGTTCATGTATTCTATTGGCAAAGATCATGAAAAATCAGTGTTGTGCGAAGCTGGCCGGGTCTGCTTTCTCATGAACCAGAAGTAACAGGATCCTGATTATTACTAAATTGCTCATTACAGGTACGTTTTAGGGTTTTGTCACGCATGTATTATTGGCACTTCAGGTGCCATTCATGAAAACATAGATTCCTGGTGGTAGGTCCGCTTGAATCCGGTGTTCTATTGAGATGTGCCTCCCTGTCAAGATCAGCCTCCCCGGTACTGTGCATGTGCGAACGCAGTGGCATTGGCGGCTGACTAATCACTTGAGAGGTAGCCTTCAAGATCAGCCTCCCAGTGTCACTGACATTCTGTCACTGACTTCATTCTGCTATGGACAGGGGACACAGAGGGGGGAGGCTAATCTCGACATGTCCCCTGACCATATAATGAACTGTCAGTGACACTGGGAGGGGGAGGCTCATTTTGAGTAGACACGTACAGGTATATCTGTTGAGGGGAGGTAGGTACACTGACCCCCCTTGTGCTATAGCGCTGCTCATACCATAGCACTGCTGCCACTGAGGCTGTGCTCCGGGTTTGCTGGCAGCTGACACAGAAATAGGGGGTGAGGTGAGGCTGCCATGCAGAGTTACGGTATAGGCAGTGCTATAGCCCCAGGGGGGTCAGTGTACCCACCTCCCCTCAACAGATATACCTGTGAGCAGATATAACTGTATGTGTCTCCTCGAAATGAGCCTCCCTCCTCTCAGTGTCACTGACAGTTCATTATATGGTATGGGGATATGTCGAGATTAGCCTCCCCCCTCTTTGTCCCCCTGTCCATAGCAGAATGAACAGTGACACTGGGAGGCTGATTTCGATGGATCCCCTGTCCAAAGCAGCATAGCATAAAGAAATTGTAGAGGAGTGAATTCCTCCCCCTAAAGTCATTATATAATGTAGATCCGCCAGCAGGGGGGGGGGCTCAATCTGATTGAACATTCGGGGTGCTGATCTTGAAGCTGGTCAGAGATGGTGACAACAGAGTCCAGGACCATCTTATTCTTAATTTCTCTTACATTTAGACCTAAACAATCAATTCCCTTTTGCAGTGGGGTAAGGGACACACTGCAAAGGTTAAAGATTTTTACTTGGAGTTCAGGTTTTTAAATCTTACTAACATTCTTTTTTAGATACTGACCAGGCTCTGTAGCCTTACATGTTTCCAACAACTACCTTACATAAAAAAGGGAACTGAGCCAGTATCGGTCTAAAACACTTGGTGCCCTTTAACTCTTTGAAAAATTAACAATTGAGTTTGGACTACAAACTATCATTTTAGGCATTGCACCAACATCAATATCAAACATACTCAAAAAACAATTTGAGGTTCATGCAGCGGAGTATCCACTGAAAGTACCTTAAAATGGAGGTGGCTGGCCTCCTGGGACTCCTCCTGGTGCATTTAAAGGATTTGACCTATTGGTAGCAGTTTCATAACATTTATTCTCAAGAAAGATGCTAATATACAAAACTTTTCTGTAACTTCTTCTGTAACAAACAGATAAACTGCAAGCTTTTCACAAATGTCTGACGCATTTCACCCCACACAGGGGGTTCAGGTTTGTAAAAGATGAAGTTCTTAAAGAGTTATTCTGCTGACAAGTGCTTCCACTCTACTTTTATGATATTCCATTTCTTCAATGCATTCTATAAGAGCACATCAAAGTCAATACCATGGTGCTTTGACAGAAGCTGCTGAGATCACAGGGGCTATTCTTTTTGTTCTCTTTCCAATACTTAGTATTGTAATGCAAGCATATATGTTTATGTTACCTGCCTATTAGCACCCTGCAAGAGGCAGTTACACGTTGTGGAGTTAATTAGCACTGCAGGGAATGAGACGTGATTATCTCTTCACTCTGCCACTGACACTCCCGCCATTCCTACCCAAGTCTTATATCTTCATCATTACCCTTAGAAAACACAGGAGGTGTTATCTTCTCTGCTGCCATCATCCTCCCATCTTGTTTCTCACTGCACGTCTGTCAAGCGATGATAATGTTGCTTTGATTGGAAAACGTTTATTACTGATTCTACCCAGGCTGTACATGGAGGGTGAACAACCGAAGCAGCTGTGATACCAAAAATGTTCTTTCATTACCTGATTTCATAGAGAGGAGTCTATAAGATTTTCATTTCTGCAACTACAGAATAAAAAAGGCATAACAGCTACTAACTCACCTCTTGCGCATAATATATTATGAGTCCTGTAGCCTCTGGCTCGTTAGAATTATGACATCTTCACACATGTTTATCGACTATACATTAACATCGATGCTTTCAAGAGTGCACCCGTCGCATCAAAGACTTTCACACAGTCCTGTGCTTCAGGCAATACATATGTTTCTGGTTTCTATTCATTTAATTTGTAAATGTAGAGGAAAAAATGAAGCTATGGAGAGCAAGTGATTCGAAGCTCAGCGTAAGGCTATGTTTCCATGGCGTTACGAACTCTATTGACCCCACCCCCCCTCCCCCTGCTGTAAGTGCGTTCCTTCACGGGGAGGTCAACAGAGCCCATATTTATTACCTGCCGCATTAACTGTTTATACAGACGTTCAGCCGGTGGAGAGGTTCACGCAGGGCACTACGTCAACCTCAAGCTGGTAGATTGACTCCATGCCTTGTAAACAGTGCGGCAGGCAGGTAATATATATGGGCTCCGTAATGCCGTGGAAATATAGCCTAGCATGATGTCCTATTAGACATTCGAACAGACAACGATCCCAGAGCATGCAACTTGTAATAGAATACAGAACTGGCCAACACCCCAAAGCAATATATAAAGAGGGGGGAAGGGGGCTGTGGGGACTGATGGACCTAGGACCAGGGTCCCAATCATCAGTTCCTCACACACAGCCGCCTCACAAAATTCTCTCTGAAAAGCAGGGACCTGGGGACTTTAGAGGCCAAAGGTCTACAAGAGTCAGTAAGGTATTTCACAGATTCAATAGGGCATCCCTATATAGGCATAACCTTTCAAAATCAATGGTCAGCACTACGCAGGATCCATATACAAAAACAATGTACAGCAATTTAGTAAAAGATAATAGTCCGATTCAGTTTTAATGTGCTTATGAAGCATAAAATTCCATAATGCATGCCAAGTTGTCGCTTAAATCCTTCTAAGCGGGTGAGCAGGAAATGGGAGGCAAAAACTTGGTCCCAGAGATGAAACAATGATGCGTAACCCCGACATATGTTTTATTAAGTTTTTCCTCAGGGGGTCCACATGGATATTATAAGAGCCCCAGATTCGCACACCCGATGCTCCACAAACCCCTACGCATCCGGACGGTCGGCTCAAGCCCGGGATGGAGGAGCGAGGGGCCAACCTCTGGGGCAGAGGGGCTGAGTGTTTTGTAGCGTATATTTCTGGTCTGTAAAGTCAACGCATATGAACAAGGAGGATAACACTCATCCTCCTATTAGTAGGTCGGCAGTTGTTTCCTCCGATTTCTCCAGGGGTGCCAAACTGTGCACAGTTTGGCACCCCTGTGAAATACCTTATTGACTCTTGTGAAATACCTTACTGACTCTTGTAGACCTTTGGAACTTAAGAAATCTCCAAAGTGAAGGTAACTTCTATTTAAAACTTCGTACAGACGGCCCGATTCCTGCCCGACCTGCCCGCCGATCGAATGCCGTGTGCGTTCCCGCATCTGATCGGCGATCGGGTATTTGGGTGCGCCAACTGGTCATATTGACCTAAAATCTGATCGCACAGTGATCCACTCCCATTAGTTCGAATGGGGGTGGCTGTCTCGATTCCCGGTACTAGCGGCCGTGCGTGATGACCTCATCACGCCCGCTAGGTCGGCTCTTCAGTCGACGGGAAATCGTCCCGTCTATGCTCAGCTTAAGACAGAGACCCTCAAAAATGTGACTACTGTAATATATTCAGCAAAACAAGTCGGCCACATCATTGGAATTCATATAATTCAAATATTTATTATTAATACCAAAGCAACGGGGGAAAATAACTGTAAGCATTCAACCTTGTGTCGAAATGTCTTTCTGGTCTGTTCCGCAGTAAGTCTAGTGATCATCATGGGGCATGAAAGACATGAGGTTTAACCCTCAGATGAATGGCAAGGGGCCTGGTATTTGTACAACCTTGACCTCCATGGCATTAGCTCTGAAAAATTGTTTTTTTTACCATAATGCTATGCCTTCTTTTACAGGTTGCCTACATTTACCTGGTTCTGGTAAGATTTGATGATGGACCATGTAAGCAGATAAAGTTCTGAGAGAACACGGATGTCCTGGATAGCAACTGCAAATTAATTAGAACAACAATTAATAAATGTACAGGGTTTCTAACTTTTCTTCAGCCAAAAGTCTTGTCTGCGTTTACACTAAGTTAATCTCTTTTTTATTAACAATATTCTCAGGCTTAGTTTTTTTATTTGAGATTTGATTTACTTATTGCTTTTTCAGAACCTTCAAGAATTTAAATATTTTCCTTTTTATGCCTTATCATATCTAAAACTTTCCTCTTCCTCAAAAATCATTTCCACTTATCTCTAGAAATCTTGTTCCCTGTGGGGTATGTGCTTGGTACAGTATTTATTTTAAATCCTTTTTACATTTCCCATTTGGTTTCCGTGTCTTTGCTTAACAGCTTCCGCTTCCAGTTCATAATTGTATACTCTGTTCTTCTACAATTAATATATTTTGCAGCCCTCTTGTTCTAAATTCACGACAAATACCAACTTAAGTGTTACTATAATGAGGTATTTAAATCTATTTCCTTGCTAAAAAAAATCTAATCAGTTTCTTTGG
>CM070034.1:151907295-151920788 GCA_036250615.1 Ptychadena robeensis
TAGGAGTCAAAATGTTTCTCTTAATTGGTAATAAATCTCAATACAGGGTTAAATTGGACCAGTACTCTACTTGCTTTCTTGTAATTATATGGTAAAAAAGGAAATGTAAATAATTTTGGTAAAAAAATTATTAAACTGTTTTGGCCCTTTGTTAACTCATCTTTCCAGTGGGCATTTCAAGGAAGTCAAAAGCCATGAATAACAATTCCTAAAGTGCATCTTGACATAACACACATAACATAAGATACAATATACATCCTATTGTCTGATGACATTTGACTGGGGCCTGCCATATGTTCAATGTTGACTTCCATGACATTGTCTCTGAAGGGAAAGGAGGCAAAAGCAGGGAACTCACGTATATAGATATGGGCCAGTTCGATGGCCGCTTTGAGAGCCATGTGCACTCACGGCTATCTATCTGGCACATATCTAATGCGGCCATCCCTGTTTTAAGCAGGACCAAACAGTCCCGCTCGAAAACAGGGATATTGGATATGACCGTAAATCATGGTCGATGTCCATTGCTTTGGTTGGGGATGGCAGTGTCTGCCCTCACTGGCTCTGAGCTGTAGACAACCAGGAAAGCAGACAACGGAGCAGCTCTCACAACTTTAGTGCACATTGGTTCAAGTTCGATTGACTCGCAATCACAGTGTGGTAACTTCACCATGCTGTGATTGATTGCAAAATGATTCCACAGGGCTTTTCTTGGGCCCGACTTCTATTGGGTCTCCATTGATGCATTCAGCTTCAGCTACTTAAAGGTCATGAGTTATTAGTGTGGGTAAAATACAGGTTTCATATAAGTAACAAATAGACACAGATGAGTAGACAGGATGCAAAGGTTCAGAATTTAGGGTTCAGCGTTCAGCAAGAATAAAGGCACGGGGTAGTGGGAAGTCTATGAGAGAAAATACTTCTGTTTGTTTCCACCCACCAAAGACAACAAATATCCAGGAATAAGATGGTGACCTCAGCTGGGGTGGCAGCTGGCCTGTTCTTTTAAGTTCTGTATTAATGTATCAGTGTTATCTGTGAAGTAACAGGCAAAGTCTCGGGAAGAAAGGTCAGAAGATGGTGTCAGCGCTGAAGTAGTGAATTGAAATTTCTGTCATGTAAGGAGGTATAAATCCCGAGAAATCATCTCCTGGCTGTAGCTCAAGTGAATGTGTCACCAATGAATAATATATCTGAAGTGTTCTGCTATAACATCTCTATAATTTTCTCATCCTTTAAAAATCTAATACTGAAAAATAAATTTCAGTTCCATGAAAAAAGCCCAAAGATACAAGTACACACTGAGATTAATAAGAAATCCTGAAAATCGAGTTAATTACCTACAGCATCCAAGATAAAAAAAGGTTATTTAAAAGTAAAGGTCAAAGATCATAAACTGACGTGCAGACAGCATTCTATGGTGCATTTTGTAACCTTTCCATATACTTTCTTACAATGTTATCCCTACCAACGTTCTCCTTACATAACCACACACCGGGGGGGGGGATGCCCAACACATAGATCACAATCTACCAGTGGAAGGAACAATACAATTCTTGTATGTCAAACCCTGTGATTATCTTTATTAAGGACTTGTCTACCCCCCACGTTCAGCACCCACCACAGGGAATATGAAATGGATACAACATTCATTTGGGATCTAATGCCGCTAAAACAAAGTAACAATGAAGGGCATTCCCATCAATGACCCATGATGCAGCCACTGAACATCACACCATTCGGCATGTTACCTCCAATGTGCCAGCAATGCACCCTAAAACACTGGCAATCCACCAACAAACCATGTGCAGACCATGGGTTGGGGGTCATGAGCATACCTGTCAACATGATTGTCCCAGAATAAGGGACAAATACAGAAAGTGATGTCCTAGGGACAGGGATGGAAATTATTTCAATATTATTTCATGTATACAGCAACATGCAAGGTAATATATATAACAAAAATAATATTCATTAATGAAATCATTCATTAATGAGGGTCACTATTTGGTATTTGTTATGCTATTTTTTAATATAGTAAAACTTTTTTTAAACAATAAAGACACAGGAACAATGTTCTTAAATATTATCTTATGAAAAGGAATAAATTACAGATAACACCTAAGCCAGTGCCAATTGCTGTTTGGTGTTTGTAACAAGATTTAGGTAAAATCTATTAGGAAGACAGATGTGGCTAGATCTGTAATATTGTATTATCTGTAAACGAACTGAAAGGGCAACATATGCTACACAGATCACATGAAGATCTGGCAACATATTATCTTAGATCCCAATTGACAGGTCACCCACTCACTTGTCACCCTTGACATATCATTTGCCCACGACACACAGAAATTGTATTTCTGTGCCTTAAAGATGTCAGGAATGGTAAGCAGCTTTTATGTATGAGATGGACATTTCATGTCACCAAGAATTTTATATAATAAAATCCAAGCTGTGACACAGCTAACAAAAAATGGCCTAAGGACTTTCATTATACATAAGTCCATTAGTACAAAACAAATCGTAGACCATACATTCAAATGTACAGACTTAAAGAACACCTAAAGTAAAATAAAAGGACATTTTAACTTTTACATTACATGCTTGTTTTGAGCTATTTTGTCATGTATTTTCTATGTCTGTTTAAACAGATGAGATTTTTGTACAGAGGAGAGGAAGCAATGAGGGAAATTTGGTATTATCTTTTTACAGATAAATTAATTATAATCTTTTCTTCACAAATTCTCCCATAATGGGGTTTTGCAAGTGAGGGTCATATAGTACATACAGCACAGAGCAAAGAGAAGTTTAAGAACAGAGTATTTTACTATAGATAGTTTCCTAAATGGTCAGCATGTGATGGAACCCTTTCAACAGAAAAAGCATTAGAATTAGTGACAGATTGATTAAAGCAGACCAGGGCCCCAGGCAAGGTAGCAGCTTTAGGGCTCCATTCATGTTGATTGACATTGAGAAGGACTGCAACTGGCATTCCATGAAGTTGTACTAGGGCCCTTTGACATCTGCCAGGCCCTAGGCTATGGAGCCTTGTGGATGATCCAGCTCTAGACAGTTATATCAGTTCGATCAAACATGCTCACTAAATAAATGAAACCAACAGTAATTTTGCTACCTGCAAATTATGACTTGACCCTTTCCTCAAGATTGTGGGAAGCAAGAGAACAGTACCCAATGGAAGAATGGAAATTCAATGACGTTATCTCTGGATTGGAGCTAGTGTTCGTGCATGATGGCATTTTCTGTACATTTTGAACAGTTTTTAAGCTGAACCACCACCTTTGGAGTATTGATGTCTCTTCCATTTGTATTCACCAAATACACTTTTCCTATAAGTTCTATAATCATACTGTATATCATTCAGTAATGTATAAATCTGGAAACTCCCCTTACATTTACCTGAGCCATGCTCCAACTGCACAACCATATGAACATATATATCAATCAATGCCCATTGCTTCGAGGGTTCATATACCAAGTACATCAGTACATGGCCTGATTTATTAATGCAACGAAGGTGTTGTAGTAGGGCTACCCTGTAAAAAGCCTCAGGACAAAACCTACCTCAGGCACTAGTATTGTCGGATGCAATAAGTCACAACCTCATCCTTAACTTATTTTATTCTCTTACAAAAGCTTAGTGGAGCAGCTAAATATTGAGAAATGGTTAGTACATACAAGAAGCTGCACCCTACATTGTACAGCCTAGCTTCTATACTTATTAACTAGGCTACATCCCTACTTATACTAACTACTGACTCCAGAGTATTTATGTACACAGCATGGAGACTTCCCATTACTAGTGTCAAGGTCTGCTAGTGGCCCTGACCACCATTGACCATAAAGTGGTGACATTTAGTAGGGAAGCAAAAAATGACCATCAAACACCATACATAGTTTCAAACATAAAATTATTTGAGCTATACACACATTTTAGAAAATAATCTGATCAATTACTGTGTACAACATTCATAAACTCACTTTGGCTTTAAAATAAAAAAAAATAGGAGCCTGGAAAACTACCATGCATATATAAGGGCCCCCATACACCTTTCAGATTTCCTTTAGATCTCCTTTGTTTTACCAAAACCATGTTATATATGAGGGACTTTATAAACAATCCAGTCTACCTGTGTTCAGTAGCAGAGGACCCGGCACTACATAGTTGTTGGTAGATCTAAAGGACAGAGAGATCTAAAGGTGTATGGCCAGCTTAAAGCTCAAAGAACAAGACATTTGAGGTTACCAGCCATTAAGAGAGATTTAGATCACAAACCACAAGTGTCTTCCACAGTGGGCTTGGATTACAATTTTGAACAGTGGGTCGTCTAGTAGTAGTAATATGTCTAGTAGTAAAAGATGTTCCTTAGTAGGTTTTGTATTGTGTTCGGTATGCCAGAACCTTTATGATGTTGTGGGTGAATAGTTTAAGCTTTAAATGGCAGCGAATGTTTTCTAGATTACAATCTGTGCTAGATTTTCAACAGTAAATTGCTCTAAGCGCATTTCTTGAAAGCAGCCATCTTCATATACTTTATTTGCCTTCTGTTTTCCTAGTTTTTTCCATCCTCAACCTTAAAATAATTGTGTCAAAATCCCTCAACAAATGTTATCCTACCCCTTACTTACTACAAAAGCTGGTCAGCTTTGACCCTAGACATTTACCATTTACTTATTTTATCCTAAATAGAAATGGGTCATACTGTGAGATTTTCCTCCGTTGTCACCTATGCCACATTGGTTTAAAAATCCAAATTGAGAGAGGTCACATCTATTTTCCTGTAACATATGAAGACAAGGGAAATAGCATACTAAAGTACACTTGAAGAAGGAAATGTATAATGATGATATAATGTACACCTGCAGTGCAGATGTAAATGAAATGTATTCAAAGGAATAACTAATCCTCTGTAGCTATGATTTGGATTTACACCTGGGTGAAAACAAGACAAGTTTTTAATATCACAGGTTGAATCCTGTGGAGAGTGACTCATAATTATAAGGGGATAGACAGCATCTTTACTGATTTCCTGCTAATTGCATTACATATCTGAATTGTTTATTGAGTAAACTCCATTAACACATAAGAGGCTGCCAATCACCAATAAGATTTGTTTTTGAAGCAATATATATATTATTTTTAGTAGTTACAAAACTACATTAAATATTTTTTAATTGATGTACTAAGCATTCCCCATAAAAATAAGGATTTGCTTTGAGGCACTCCTTAGTTGTAAAATATTTTCCTTTATTGGTATACACAGATGGTACAGCTCAGCTGGGAACACACGTGTAGATATGGGCCAGATCGATGGCCGCTTCGAACGCCGTGCGTGCTCACGGCCATCTATCTGGCCAATATCATATGCAGCCATCCCTGTTTTCGAGCGGGACCAATCAATCCCTCTCGAAAACAGGGATATCGGACATGACCGTAAACCACGAACAATATCTGTTGCTTTGCATGAAGACTGCGGGGTCTCCATGCAAACCATCGGCTGAACTAGAGACACAGCAGTGATGCATCTCCAGCTCCTCCAATATCAGACAGCAGCGCAATGGCGCCATCACGCTGCTGCTAGTAACCTCAAATGGCTCAGATATCGAGTCGTGTGTTCCCTGCTATAGAGTTGACACGTTTCATGGTCACACTCACGACTTCTTTAGGACAGTATCTATTTAGGTCTCCAGTTTTTGTTTTTTTTTGACACTTGAAACCGTTGGTGGACTCCCTTTCTTTTTCAAGTGTCACACAAGATACTAGAGACCACAACTAAATAGATACTGTCCTGAAGAAGTGGTGAGAGTGACCACGAAACGCATCCCTAACTGTATCTTCTGCTTACACCAATTAAGGTATATTTTACAATTAACGGGCACCTACCATTAGTTCCTGAAAAATCTAAATTAACCGAAGAAGACAGCCAGGCATCTCAATCGGCATTCGCGTATGACCATATGGGAAGAAAAGGAGCCGAGATCAATGTTCACTTCCAGAGAAAACCATTTTTAAGGCCTTCTATACATCACGGTTGCTGGTACATGAGAAGATAACTTGTGGCCTAGCAATCAAAAGGGTAAGTCTTCTTTATCCTTATTTAATCAGAAAAATATCCTCACATCATATTGCTAACTGGGATATCGGAGCTCCCACCCGCTTGGCTTTGGAGAGTACATTAACCCTATTTTTCCTATTTTTTTCCTACCGTATATACTCCAATATAAGCAGAATTTTTCAGCACCTGAAATGTGCTCATTTTGTAGGTGGACTTCATGAGTGAATTGCAAAGCCCTCGAACATGGTATCATCACCAAATTTGCTGGAGATGTAGAGAAGAGTTGTGGGAACATTTGAAAAATGAAATGAAAATTTACTCTAGCATATGTAGTTTTTGCATAAATTAGGTTCAAAATGAAGTAAAATTTTAACTTTTTTGTGCAAAAACTTGATATGCTAGAACAATACTTTTTTATTTTCAATGTCCCCACATCCCTTCTTTACATCTCCTGCAATTTAAGTGATGATACCATGTTCAGGGGCTTTGTAGTTAACTTACAAGTCTACTGAATTAAATAATAACATTTCCCAACAAAAACACATTTGCTGTGTGTTTCTGAGCCCCCCCCCCCCCCCCCCCCCCCCCCCCCCCCCCCCCCTTATACTGGAGTCATTCAGTTTTTCCAGATTTTCTTTCTAAAATTGGGTACCTCGGCTTGTATTCAGGTCGGCTTATATATCCTCGAATTAAATATTTCTTAGTGTCTTATAACTAAATCTAATCATATTGATAAATGTAAAACTTTGAATAGTCCATCCCTCAGTTTTTCATCCTTTTTTTGTCTTTTAATGGCAAAAATATCTTGATTTAGTATACTAAACTTTAAACTTACATTGCTACCACAATCTATGCTTGCAAGCTATATGTTTGTAACATTTTACTTTTAACAGGTTTGCTTCAATACTTTGATGTATCCAGTGCTCTTGTGACTCTCAGTTCTTCATTTGATAAAGAATGTTTAAGTCTGTTACATTATAAACCTTTCTACTGCCTCTACCATAAGCACTAGATCAGACATGGCCCCTATGCTGGGCGGCCCTTGCAGGCTCCAAGTCAAGCCCTTAAATTAAAAACTTGTGGCCACAAGTCAAAAAGTTGATCTAGATAATGGTTGTAAATTGCATTTTAAGATTACCGTGCAAAAGAAGTATTTTGCATTTTGAAGGATCAATTTCTGAACTGGGTTCTCTGGGTACATATTTCTATGGAGTTTCTTCTGAGTATCCCCTGTAGCTTAAAAATCCTCTCTAAGTACTATCTTATAGTAACTATTTTGCGCCCTCTTTTTTGCAGTTTTCCTATTTTATAATTGTCTTTATATGGAACCCACACTGAACTAAATATAGAGTCTTATCATTGACTGGAAATGCCAGTTGCCTGACCGTCTCTTGCTTCTGCGAAATATTTCACTGATTTCAGAGTAAAGTCAGACACTGTAAATAGTATATTTGTTCTCAAATAGTAACTCAGAAAGTGTCACTGGAGCAAAATGGGAACTTCTATTTCACATCAGACAGAAATATATATTGTTTTATATTTAAAGGATTTCTTCCAGAAGCAGCACCAGAAAATGTTACACTTGTTATTGACCACGCCACTGCCTATGGGGACTTCTCTTACATTTCATGGAAACAGTGTCCCCTGTGAAAGGTTGCTTAAGAAGTCTGAGAGCACAGATATTAATGCATGATACATGGAGACAGACTTTGCCATTATCAGTCCATGGATGTTACAAGAACCATCAACCCAGATAACAAGCATCACTAGTAATCTGACAGGTTTGAATTTTGTTTTTCTTTCTATTCTGGTGAACAGAGCTAACTCGTTACTCCTCGCTGCTTCCTTACAGGCAGGTTAAATTGGTTGGAAAAAAACATCAAAGCCTTGGCAACACATTTGTATACCATTGTATAATTTTTTTAATGCAATAAATGTTCAAAATAGCTATTGATTGATCCTACCATTGACTTCCTTGGATCGTTAGCGGTGGCATTGACCTGCAGCAGCATCTACCCTCTGCAGCATTGCCACAACATGTGAGCATGCCCCACATCATTATACAGTAGACTGTTTGTTATCTGGTGGCAATGGGAAATGATAGATTCCGCATAATGTTGTTTTTGGTTTCTTGAGAGTTATTATAAAGGTATAGAATACCAATTGTGTGGGACTACAAGTTTCAGGAAAAATCCCAGTAAACAATATCGCAAAGCTATTCATACACCATTATTTAACACCAAAGGAAGTAAAGTGTATAAACACTTATTCTCTTTTGTCCAGGCCACATTCTGGTAGTTTGAGTTTTGAATAACAAAATACAAAATATATTTACGGCCTTTTTTTCTATCCACTGTCTCCATTGTATCAAAATACCCCTGTTTGAGGCACATACACTGGGATTTTGCTGCATTGGCGCACACACATTGGTGCCCATGGATATGAATTGGACACATTTTAAACCATGAGTTAAAGCAGAGAACAATGAGAACAACCAATGCATTTTTTTCCTCTCACTATGTCAAAAAAAGTGTCGCTAACACGTGCTGAATTTTTGGACTAACTCTAGAACCATCTTATTACACAGTGGAGACATGGCCTGACAATGCAGGTCATTGCTATTTTTGATAGGGCTGATTGAGTTAAAACAAGAGAAAATAGGTCATGTGATCTGGAACAAAAGCAGAAAATTAAGGTAATAAAGGATAATTTTTCATACATTGCACTCTTATTTAATTTGAAGTAAATTCCCAACCTAAGGAAAACAGTATAGTGTATATACTCATGAGTAAGTCGACTTTTTCAGCCCAAAAAATGGGCTGAAAAAGATCTCCTCAGCTTATACTTGAGTCAGGTTCAGAGTCCACTGCTTATGATTCAAAAATGAAAATACGTTTCCATTCCATGTATTGGTCCCAATAATAATAACAAAGACTTTTAATGATGGAAACATATTTTCATGATTGAATCATAAGTATCGCCTTGAAAACCCATCCTGTAATAACAATAAACCTGAATTCTTTTAACTTTATTGAGTGTGTGGCACTAAGATTCACCTACTTGATTCATTCCTAGGGGCAATGGTGCTTTCTCTATATTTTTCTACATATTTCTTATTTTGAAAACTCCACTATCTAACTTTGCATTTCCCACCCTTATACTGGAGTCAATAGGTTTTTCCAGTTTTTGTTGATAAAATTAGGTACCTCAGCTTGGCTTATATTCGAGTATATTAGCTTTGCAAAAGCTGTAAGAGAACCTGACTGGTAGTACATGGACAATTTCCAGATTAGAGGAAGTACATATTATCAAAATTAAAGATTCTTTAGGGGATAAAATCCTTCGCATCTGAACACTGATACATGCATATAAGCCAGTGCTTCCCAAACTTTTCTTGCAGGGCCCCCCTTTACTATTTAGGAACATTATCGCCCCCCTCCCTATTCAAACACATGTTAAGAATAGGCACCAGCTCCCCGCTGGAATACCTTCACGCTCCCCAGTTTGGAAACCACTGGCATAAGGTAAAATGTACTCATCTACTGTAACTCCCCATTTTCACCAGACCTGTCAACCTTCCTGTTTTGGCCTGGGAAAGTCATGTTTTTTATGTGGCTTTCCTGGCTAAATCCAAATTTCAAGAAATCTTGGATTTTTCCCGGATTCTTGAAATCGTGCTAATCTAGCAGGGAGGGGGGCATATTTATCCCTGATAATGTTCCCCCCACCCCTCACACATTATCAGCACAAGCGAGGTGGGACATTGGCAGGGAGAGTAACGCCCTCTCCCTGCTAGATCAGCCGAGAAGTAAGCCCGGACCCGGAAGTGACATCAGTGAAAGTGGAACACCAAAGAACCCAGATTCGTTTATCGGTTACTGGCGTCACTTCCTGTATGTCCCCTGGGGTTTTTTCCCCCAAACTTGACAGCTATGATTTTCACAGTACAACATTAATATTGCCCTAATATTGCCTCAGTAGGTGTTTTTTATAACAAATATTAGCCCCTGACCTTAGAGCAGTTTTCTGGAGAACAAATTTGACAGATTTCATACATAATTTATAATATCATATCTCTCAATGTCATTGCCAACACACCTACAGGGTACTTTTAAAGACCACCACAAAAATGGATCTGGAACAAAAAACAATAAAATTCAGTTGAATTACACCAAAATTTTAAGCCATTACCCCATTTAGCCTCAATCAGATAATATCGTACTATTTATGGAATAAAAGACTGCAGAACGTCTTGAATGCAGAAACGTAACACAAATACTCTACATAAACGCTGTCTATATCAGCAAAAAGGGATGTAACATATATGTAAGCTGAAAATGTATAGAAATATTCTAATTTATATAATAGCAATAGTTGGAATCTGTGGCCGCTTTGGCAGGCAGTCATGTGACTAGGGTATTAGTCATGTGCCCTCAGTTAAAAAAAAAGATTGGTGACTGATGCTCAGAACCAGCCAGTCAGAAAGTCTGCATCCATCATGATACTCCCACCTTCTCAGTGATCATCTGAGATGATGTGACTGGCTCACTGCCAGTAGAACAGGAAATGAGAACATTTTCTGAACCTTCACATTCTCCTTTATCATTCCTCCTTGAATGTTAACCGAAAGTTGAAATGTATTTTGAGTTATAGATCTGCTCTAAAAGGCCACTTGTGACCAATAACAAAGAGATAAAGTAGAACAGCACCACTAAAACCGAAAAATATTGACTTGTTTATCAGAATGTGAACTTTCAGAAAATCTATGCCTTCCAGTAAATCAATGGACAATAGGACATATGAACGCTTCTATGTTCTCTGTGCAGTCACATTATCTGTTTACAAAATTAACAGTAAAATGAACCAAATGTGCTGTTCAAAGAACTGATAAATAAGAAGGACCATTTATGTGTGGCTAATGACATGTAAAATATACAGAATACACTGCCATAAGTACCAGTAATGGTGCAGAATAATAGGGTGATGGAATGATGAGAGGTACATTATTTCATTTTAATACACATTTCACACCATGCAACTCTAAATACACCAAAAAAACAAGATAATAATAGAAAATGAATCTTAAAGTGTGTATAATAAGGATCCATTAGTATAAATAAGCATGAAGCATGAATACATAGAAATCACAAGGGTATATCCATGTAACCATGCCTCTTCCCTTAAGCCATTAACTGAAAACCAGTGACCGGTGGAACAAGTGAGTGAAGTATGGTGGTTACTGACCTAAAGATGACAGTTTAATGGAATCATTTGTCATCCTGGTAGTAAGTCCCCATTGAAAACAATAAAGCAAAAAAAATCTGAGCAGGCAAGATTTACTAGCAATGACAGACTTATCGGAATTAACACTTGCCGTTCAAAACAAGGACAAACGTTCAATCATTAACAGATATTATTCAATGCTGCCTCACCATCAGTTATTCTATGGGGTGGCAAAAATGTAAAATTGGCTTTACTAACAAAATGGAGCTATCTTAAAGGTCTACTTTCTAATAGTAATAATAGTTACAAAAAGATAATGTATTTAGTAATCATAACTATATAATACAATCACGGATAGCAAAACACCCAAATATTTCTCATAATAAATATTCTCCTAAGGACACAAATAGCATCCCCACGCCTGAACAACAACAGCCGGCAGTTACAATGTAACATTATGTTTGTAAACATGAGACACACGATAGATAGATAGATAGATAGATAGATAGATAGATAGATAGATAGATAGATAGATAGATAGATAGATAGATAGATAGATAGATAGATAGATAGATAGATAGATAGATAGATAGATAGATACTCTAGTTTATTGTAAAGCGCTACGTAATATGTTGGTGCTATATAAATAAATGATGATAATAATATTAATAGTAATAGATAGATTTATTGTAAAATGCTGCATAATATCTTGGGCTATATAAAAAAATTATAATAATAATAATAAGATAGATAGATAGATAGATAGATAGATAGATAGATAGATAGATAGATAGATAGATAGATAGATAGATAGATAGATAGATAGATAGATAGATAGATGAACCAGGACAAAATCAAACTGTTGCCATAAAACCAACATCCAAATTGTCTATCTATTTTAATGCAATTGTTGGCTACTATATAGATCCAGATGTTCCCACACACACATATATATATATATATATATATATATATATATATATAAATAGTCATGATACAACGGTTACAAATCTCAGGGTAGCCCTGGACTTTCTCTTAGCACTTTATGTTCTAACACTGTACCCACAACTTTTTCTTTGATATCACCCTGTGGGATGAGGACAGGGTGTGCCCACTTTTTGTATGAGTAGGATGCTGATGAGGAGTGACTATCTGGCCAGATCCTGCTTGTGATGGATGCACCTAGCTCAGGACCAGGAACAGCACCTCCTGGAAGTATCATAGCGAGGTGGTACTGGATGAACACCCCAGACACTTCTCTGCTCCCCTGTGACCACTGAGGTCTATTGGGACTTTTGGGGACACATTTGATTCTTCTATAGCAACAGATTAGAGGAAACATATATTCCACATTGTGATCATGTCAGTGCCTATGAGCTAGCACAGGATTATCATACATCTATTAATCTAGCTTTATAATACACACAGCCAGGGCCATCCCCAGGCTTCACATCCGAGCTCCAGAGATGCTTGCTGTCTCACTCTACTTTCACACTACTTCCACACCCCTTCATACCTCCTTCCCCCATAGATCTGGCCTTTGGGGGTTTACATATGTATGATGTGCCCCCACCCCTGGCAGGTGTATTGCCCCCCGTACCTGCTCTGCAGTGCCTTGGTGTGTCTCCCTCTCTGCGGAAGCTCCGGATTCTCAGGCAGCAAACAGCTCTTTTGTGTGCCTGCTTCCCAGCCACACGCTGAGACTACTAATTAACCCAGGAAGCTGCATGGAGAAGGAGCCCAGCAGCAGCCCGGCAACCTGGATGAGGCATAATGGCAAGCCCGTGGCTGAGGAATGGAGAAGAATGCACCAGAGAGTGGAGGGAGGGGATGAGGCTGTTACCATGGTGACGGTGCCCCATCCTCCTCCTGAAGCCTGTGTGCCTTGTAGTAAAGGAATACAGTGTGAGCAATACACTGGAGGGGAATGCCTGTGTATGTCTATGTATGCCAGTGTGTGTGCCCACCCGTGACCAGTGCTGCCTCTAGGTCCTGCCAGGAGGGCACCTGACTAGGTGGAGGAACTCCTGACAAATAGAAATAAAGTAACAGCAGTGTCTATGGAAGGGACCAGCTCCACCTAGAATGGTCCGATGTTCTAAGGATTTTCATGGTCATGGTAAACAGGTGTTTTGAGATATTTTGCTACCCTGAAATATTTTGCTACCCTTACAACTGCGCATGTGCAGATAG
>CM070034.1:151932229-151942409 GCA_036250615.1 Ptychadena robeensis
TAATGGAAACAACGTATAGTTGAAACAACCCCTAATGAAGAGGGGTTGATTAGTTTGCCGGTAACCCCTAATGAAGAGGGGCGATTGCCGGTAAAACGAGCTTTTCGTGCCATAAAAAATGGCGCGAAAAGCTCAAACCGCCCAGAGGGTTAAGCAGGGAACAAACAGCTCGATATTGGAGCCGCTTGAGGTTCCCTGCATCAGCGCAATGACGTCATTGTGCTGCTGGCAGATATCAGTGGAGCTGGAGACACAGCACTCCTGCGTCTCCATCTCAGCCAATGCTTTGCATGGAGACCCCCCGGCTCTCCATGCATCGACCGTGATTTACGGTCATGTCCAATACCCCTGTTTTCGAGCAGGATTGATTGGTCCTACTCGAAAAATGGGATGGCCACATATGATATGGCCAAATAGATGTCTGTGAGCGCGCACAGCACTTGAATCGGCCATCGATCTCCTTTTGTTTTACTAAAACCATGTAATATGAGGTACTTTCTAAACCATCAAGTCTACCTGTGTTCAATCGCAGAGGACCCGGCACTACATAGTTGTTGGTAGATCTAAAGGATATCTGACAGAGAGATCTAAAGGTGTATGGGGGTGCTTAAGAAGTGACTAGAGGTGACTACCTCTAGAATGTTACTTTTTTGCCCTCTATTCAGAATTCCACTGGCTTTAAACTTTTATTACTAGAAAAGAACTAAGCAAATTTGTAACGCATGTATGACCACTCTATACATACTCCTTTGCCAGAATGGTACCTTTTATTTTAAAACAAGAATGCAATGTATTTACCCATTACTTTTGATTACTTGGCAGATTAAGCAGCATAAATCAACCAACAGTTAGCACGTGCTGTGAAATCTCTGCATCTGATCATTCAGTTCCCTGTTCCAAAATCCCTTTCAAGGCCATTTTTAAATGTAACAGTTGGCCGGGAAATAATGAGGCTGCATCCTTGAACTGGAGAAAAGTGACCTACATGTTGTATAATTCCCTGGAACAGACATTTTTCCTGCTATTGCCGAAAATATCAGTACATCCTTCAGGTGCACGTTTTACCTTTAGTACAGGAACATATTAAAAGCTTAACATACACAGAAATAAATAGAATTCATCTTACGTAACAATCAATTACTATGATTATAGCACATTGGGGCTTGTTTGAAATGTGTCCTTGTAGCAATTAAAGAGATATTTTTCATTCCTATTTACTAATTTGAAGATAATTGCTGGTCAGGATGAATTATGTTTATGATACGTCGAAAAAAAAGCAATACTTACTATTTTTGTAATTTTAGTGATGACTATAGATGGTCGAATTTTTCAACTTGCTAACTTGTGAGCTGATTGCTAAGCCTCTGAAAATTGTATCATCGCCAACAATTCTGGGGATGTAGAGAAGGGTTGTGGATACATTTGAAAAATAAGCATTGCTCTAGCACATGTTCAAAAACAAAGTCGAAATTCCGATTTTTGAAATTTTTACTTTAAAAATAATTTGTGCAATGATGGGGGTGATACCATGTTCAGGGGCTTTGCAATTAACTCGAAATCATTAAAATGGTCGAATTTTTGAAAAAAAATTTGACCATCTCTAGCGATGATACCATATTGGGGGGCTCTTTAATTTTTTTTAGGTGTTTAGGTGTAAAAAATATTTTTATAGGTATGATAAATTCATACCAACATTTATGTGTCATGATTTACATAGAAAAAAAAGGGGGAAACAAACGTTTTCTAAAATGATCTCCCTATACAGGGACATGGGGACTGTATTGGCACCGGTTTTAAAAATGTAATATTATTTAAAGCAACTGTAAGATCACAAATTTTTTTATATCTTATCCATGTGTAATGCACCTGGGCACACAATCACAACCAACACCAGCAGTCCATTCATCAGTCTTTATTAAGGTAGCCCAAAACAAGGCAAAGGTTATACACAAGAATCAGTCCAAGGAAGCGTGGTACAAGAGACGTGTCAAACAATCCAGGGTCAGGGCAAGGAGAGTCCAGGCAATCAGGCTGTGTCGCTGTTAGAGGTAAGGACACATGCAGACAGACAGGTTGACTGGAAGCACAGAAGCACACCCAAGCACACTGATATACAGAGGCTATAACGGGCAATGATGTGCAGGGCCAATTCCTATTAAATGGGGAGCCTGCCCAATCACATCATGCCACCTAGTGCCATGAGTTTGGTGGACCATAGCTGGTGAATATCCCACAGCTGGTTGGGGCTGTAGAAATTCACTCTGAACACTTTCACCTGGACTTGCTGTGCAAAACATGTCCACAGGGCTGAAGGGAATGCAGCCCTAGTCAAACACTGAGTCCGCCAGAACTGCACCCACCACCAGGGGGCAGTGAGACATGCCTGCAATGTGTAGAGCAGGACCACAGGGACCCCAGGGTGCTGTTTGGATGAAAAGCAGTCTGGACAGAACAAGGAGATGCACCATGATGCATGTGCTGAGACTGTCTGCGATCCCTGTGGTCACGAATGCAGGATCGCTGGCCCAGCAAGTACCTTACAACATATTTATACAAATGAAACAGTACAGACATTTATGTTCGTATATGCCCATGCACAAACATTCACATAGAAAAATATTGCACAATCCCGACATGTTTCGACCGCTTCCTCAGGGGATTTCTCTGCAGAATACAAGGTTTCGATTAGGGTTAGTCATATAATGGTCATATTAATGTTTTCAGGTTCAAAGTGATCAAATCACAACTTCGGCAATGGGTGGATTTTAAAAGACATCAGGAGAGCAGGGAGGGAAAAGACCACATCTGTCCCACCTAATATCAAGGTATGTTTGCACATGTAAGTGTAATGCCGCCATATCTCATTACCAGAGATATGAGACATGGAGACACTTACATGTGCAAACAGAGGATCTTGATATTAGGTGGGACAGATGTGGTCTTTTCCCTGAGGAAGCGGTCATCGCGAAACATATCGGGATTGTTTAATATTTTTTCTATGTGAATCTTTGTGCATGGGCATACGCGAACATAAATGTCTGTACTGTTTCATTTGCATAAAATGTATAAGATGTTACATTTATTTGTGATCTTACAGGTGCTTTTAATAAAATAATTTTTTTTAAATCGGTGCTGTTAAAGTCCCCATGTCCCTGTATAGGGAGAGCATTTTAGAAAACGTTAGTTGTCCCCATTTTTTTCCATTAGTTGAAATGTCATGAATATTTTTGATCATCTCTTCTAGGGTAGGCAGAAAATTATGACTTATGGTATCTGAAAACTATGCTCCCTCAGCGACCTCCCTAGGCCACCCCTCGGCTTCTTTCTAGCCTCTTCCTGGGGCCAACACTGGGGTTAATCACGTCCATTTAGTTGAATGTGCTTGTCCCCACTTCAACTAATGGCCGCGACTGGCCGAGGTTGGACCTGTGATCAGATTTGAGTCTCCCTGCATTCAGATTTTTCTGCCCAGATCTTGCCCATAGACATGAATGGATGCGATTTTTGATAACGCGTGGACGCAATAAGAAATCACGGCCATTCATTCTCTATGGATGCTTTTTTTTTGTAATGGGGCCGATTTTTTTAAAATTGCTGATCGTGGGGACATAGTTGGGAACATAGCCTAAGGCTCTGACGTCATCTGTCCACAATACAAAGCTTACATTGTAGAGGGGGGGCGGACAGCCCACACAATGAGAGGACCATGTTGGCAGTAGAGGAATAGGTGAGTACATTTTTCTGTGCCTTTAGATATAATATGGCTTATTTTAATCCTTGCAATATATGAAGATCTTCAGGATAATTTGAGAAGGACCACTTGACACTAGCCGCACTGTAGCTGCGGTGCGGTCCAGTACTAAAAGTAAACCTGTGTACCTCTCACACTGGCCCTGTGTTTGCGTTTAACTCCCTGCAGCCCACATTTTTGTGAACCCAACACAAGCATCTCCCACTTACTTTTATGGGAGAAGCAACAATGCAGTAACGCAGGGTTGTGTAAGTGAACAGATGAGCTAGCATTACCGCTAGCGTGTCAGTTACCGGACAAAGAACACACCGCAGCTGCAGCCCTGAATGGTTCTGAAACCATGTTAGAAAATTCCTACAGCATTTTTATGTAATCATGTCCTGGTATTAATGCAAGGCAACAAAATATAAGTATAAGCCGAGTTTTTCCAGCCAAATAAATGTGCTGAAAAAGCCCCCCATCGGCTTATACTTAAGTCAGGGTCAGAGTCAGGGCCTCACTTACCTGTCCGGGTGATTGCTAGTCTCCCTGCAGAATAGTCCGATGTGTTTTCAATATTCTATAGGCAGCATTCCCGAGATCGGTTGGTGAAATGTAAACAAACAGCACGGAAACGCCATCTAGTGGACGTTTTGTAAATTTTTTGTGGAGAAAGTGGAATTTAATTAGGAAACTCCACTACTTATGATTCAAATAGAAATAAGTTTCTATTTCATGTATTGATCCCAAAAATAATAATAAAGCCTTTTTAGATGGAAATTTATTTTCATGTTTGCATCATAAGAATTGTCTTGAAAACCCATCCTGTAATAACAATCAACCTGTGTTCTCTTGACCCTTATTGAGGGTGTGGCACATAGATTCACCTGTTTGATTAATTCCTAGGGACAATGGAGCTTTCTCTATATTTTTCTAATTTAGAAAACTCCACTATCTGACTTCGCTTTTTCCACCCTCGTCATATACAATTTTTGAAGATAAAATTAGGTACCTCAGCTTATACTCGGGTCGGCTTATACTCAAGTATATATGGTAAGTTTATAATTACTTATATATAGGCTTGAGGTACAGTCTTTATAGGATTAACATTTTAACAAGGGTATTTACAGTTGTTTTTAAGAGGGCACATTCTGTTGAAAAGAAGAAAATCCTTGAATTTTGTAGCACTTCTTCTACACACGGGTATTAAATAAACATGTAACCCATTTCAATTATTCATATCACTCGCTCAGTGACCAATCTCATGCATGAATTACCCAATCATGGGAAGAATCCATTCACAGTCTTTCCTGGAATAAAAAAATGAAATCAAGATATGAAACAAGTCGTTGCCTTCAGAGTAAATGTGCCATGTCAGCCCTGAAATGATTTGAGGTTAGAAAAGGAAAGACATATAGTTCAGACTACACAGCAAAATCCTGTTCAGAGACATTTTATTATAAAGCAATTAGCATGATCATGTTTTTATATTCAGCAAAGCTTACTATATGCATTGGCAATCAGCAGTAGGTGTATTATATTGTAGTATATTGTATTATATTATAGGAAGGTAACAGGGAATCTCTTAATTGACACATTTCAAACAACTCCTCGGATCATGTTCCCAGGATCTACAAAGTGATGCTGTGTCTCAATCCAACTATAATGCTTTATTGATCTATAAAATCTCCATATATGAGCGAACGTGTTGGAGGGCTCATTGCTGCTAATAGCAATGCAGCATGCTTAGCATAAATAAGCCCTCCGCCATAATGTGGGTCTTAATGATAACATTTTGTAATAATGTATTGTGAAGGAATAACCTTTTATTCTCCATATAAAGTTGTATATATCGAATTTCTAGTAGGCCATGACATTCTGCAAATTTCATGTGTATATACCTTTAAATATTGTATTTGTAGAGAAGCCCACTGGGCAGAGGTTATAAATTCCCAGAGTTCATAGAGTTCATAGAGCTTTCAGACAGTAGTCTTCCGCTTACCTTTGAGCAAGGTGCTCCAGAGCCATCAGCTGGTTAGTGTGTATGGAGCTGTAGCCCCTGAGAGACTTGTACATACTCCTTTAGTAAACTGCTATTCCTCCTCCAGCTACGTGGACATGCCATTTATTGTGTGCAAGCTCTGTGAGACAGTATTGGGACTCATATCTCCTCCCATATGTGAATAGCTGCTAATGGGTAAGCTGTTCAGTGCCAGATTGTAAAATAAGTTAGTCAGTGTGTTCAGAGAATGGGTATACTGAATACTGCATGGTCCAATCCTGCCTACTTTGCTGGAACATTCTGTAAATTCACTTCAATCTAAATGGATGTGTCTCTGTTTTTTTTTTCCTTAACTTTCTCTCCAAAACTTTTCACTTGTCTCTACAGCGTTTTGTGATCCGTCACACCCCTGCGTGCTTGGCGGGGGTCCCGGCGGATCGCATACACTTTACCTGTGTATGCGGAAGCTCTGTTCAGACATCTGCCAATGCAGGGGTAGTGCACTATGTTAACCCCTGCATCGGCGGATCGGCTCAGCGCCATGAGAACAGAGCATCTGTTGGGACCCACTGTGCTTTACGTAGGAGACAAAGCCTTATTGTCCGGTGTGTCTTATAGTCCGAAAAATACAGTAATCCCACTCCCTTTACTAGTATTTAGCATTGAAAACAATTGCATAGCACCATCTAGTGTCCATTCTGGGGTGCTACAGTTATTAAACCTGAACAAACCCCCATTTCACTGAAAGACAAATGACAACTCCTAAGGCTTGAGAGAACAGCAGGGAAGAATATTATATACACATTGTACAGGAGGCCAGGGATGGGTCCTGAATGGGGTATATGTGTCGCCCATTTTTGGTCTGTGTCCCCTTTTAGGTAACTGGACTGCAACTTGTTAGATTACTTATAGGGCCTGGACTGTGAATAGGCAGGATGGTTGGGAGGGCCTCCTATTCACCCCACCCAGTACCTGTGGGGTGTGTTGGCTGCACAGCCATCTTATAACCGGGTCACCTGACCTGATCAAGGTGGAAGAGTAATGGACACTGTCTGGAGGACAGACAAAGCTGGACTGCTTCCGTCTGAGAGAGGATTGGGAAACCCTCTCCTCACATGAGAATTACCTTTATTTTCTTGCCTTTGCTGTTTTGCTGAAGGACTGTTGTTTTTGAATGGCTGAAGCTGAGCTAAACTGTTAATTTGGGCCAAAATAAAGCTGAATTCCGGTGTGGTGACTGTGAACCCCGGACCCCCCAAGTTCACAACATATATAATACATACATAGATACTTATTTAGGATTGTGGAAATTGTAGATTCCTGTTAATGATTTGGGCATACATAAAGAAGGTGGACAGCCTCAACGTCTAGTTTTTCAACTCCAATGATTTTCATTTTTTTAAATCATTTGTGCTTGCCTGCATATGCTGTAATGAAGTTATATTGATTTATATTTGCTTCACCAAGAAATAAGCTGCAGCAGAAGAAATATTCTCATTAAACCAGCAATCTTGGCTTGTGTTGGTTGTCCAGGAATACATGGAAGTGTATTGTTCTACCTCAAGTAGATGCGTAGTAACAAAGGCTTGCATGACAATTCCCTGCAAAGAACCCAGAGAATGAATGAGAGAAATCCAACTTTGCCCAGTAACACATATAACAATATTGATTTTAACTTAAAAAGAAAATACAATTTAAAAGGGAACAGGTACAAATCCAATAGTAGATTCTCACTAAGTGATAGCCTGGTATAAGGAGTGCTTTGTAGAATGGCAATGCAAGAACCTGATTGTTAATACTTTTATGAAAAAGAACATTATGTAATACGCTAAATGTTAGTACAGATGTGCCACACATCACAAGCCTGCATTTCACTGCTGCAGTTAAGTAAAGTGCATCCAGAAAGCATTTACAGCGCTTCCCTTTTCCACATTTTTTTTACGTTACAGCCTAATTCCAAAATGGATTACATTTACCTTAGAATTCTCTATACAACACCCTATACTTATAATAACAACATGAAAAAAAGTTTACTTGAGGCTTTGGCTACTTTATTAAAATTTAAAACAATTGAGAAAGCACATATACTTAAGTATTCACAGTCGTTGCCATGGAGTTGAAAATTTAGCTCAGCTGCATTATGTTTCCCCTGATCATCCTTGAGATGTTTCTGCTGATAACTGGAGTGCACCTTTGGTAAAATCAGGTGATTGGATATGGTTTGGAAAGGCACAAGCCTGTCTATATAAGGTCCCACAGCTGACAGTTCATGTCACAGCACATACAAGCAAGCAAGAAGTCAAACATATCCTGTAGACCTACAAGACAGGATTGTATTGTGGCACAAATCTAGAGTAGGTTACAGAAAATCTGCTGCTTTGAAGGTCCCAATGAGCACAGTGGCCTCCATTATATGTAAGTGGAAGAAGTACAAAACCAGGATTTTACCTAGAGCTGGCCAGCCATCTTAACTGAGAAATAATCATCAGGAAGGTGACCAAGAACCTGATGGCCACTCTGTCAGAGCTCCAGAGGTCCTTTGTGGAGAGAGGGGAACCTTCCAGAGAGAAAACCATCTCTGCAGCAATCTACCAGGCCTGTATGGTAGAGTGGCCAGACAGAAGCCACTCCTCAGTAAAAGGCACATGGCAGGCCGCCGGGAAATCTCGGACCATGAGAAAAAAAATTCTTTGGTCTGATGAGACAAAGATTGAACTCTTTGGTGTGAATTCCTGGCATCACATTTAAAGGAAACCAGGCACCGCTCATCACCGGACCAATACCATCCCTACAGTGAAGCATGGTGGTGGCAGCATCATGCTGTACGGATGTTTTTCAGCAGCAGGAACTGGGACACTAGTCAGGATAAAGGAAAAGGTGACTTCCGCAATGTACAGAAACATCCTGGATGACTGTTGTATGGTAATGGACATAAAGGCAATCAGCGACCCAGCCAGCCCCTTCGCAAGTACCGCACCTCTCCTCCTCTTCCCGCTCTAAGATCTCGGGAAAGATAAGTCAGCTGGGGATCGTGGATAGGTTAGTTCCTATGCCCTTTGCAACAGTTTGGTGTTGGGGGCCGCAAGTCGAGGATCAAGGGGGGGGGGCACTGAAGACTGCACAATGGACCAGGCACCCTTCCCTCATCGGAGCAGGGGGTGCCTGGTTGTCTCCCATTGACTTACATTGTACTCGGGTGCTTAGTAGAACACACGAACATCGCAAACACTCTGGTGCTCGCTCATCACTAAGTAGGACCATTAACCTGTAATTTATGACTTAACACTGTATATTTGGCCATTTGTCTAAAGTTCAGCTTTCAGTGGAAATCATTTATTGTCTGAAAACAACCAGCAGAATTTTTTTTATTTGCAACGATTTTAAAGCACTTTTTATTGGAGCTCTAAATGCATGTTTTATTGGTATATATAAAACATGTGTAGCTCAGCAAGCATAGAGCATTGAAACATTGGAAACTGGGGTTTAAACAGATGAAAGTACCCAGTCCTTTCTTCTTGTTATTGATGAGATTTATAGTTGTGTGTTGTATGAGGCCCTGGAAACATTTCTCTTGTGAACAATATAATGCATACTGTTGGATGGTAGATCTGTGCATTTGGTCAGAGAATATAAAGTACTAAGACCATGTTAATAAAAATAAACAGGACAAGTGCTGGTACATAGCAGAATCTCCAATTTATAACACAGTTTAGTGTGTTAAATAAGCCAAACCTACTTTATATCTGCCATTTCATCAAACTATAAACTTCATGCCAGTCTATTCTCTATTTGATTGGCCAAAGGTGGAGACAAGCTTGTTATATTGAGCTATTAAAGAGTGACTGACTCTTGTGACCATTGAGACCGGTTTACAAATGCATTGGGTTACAGTAGCCCCTTTAAAATTTATAGAAAAAAGAGGAAGACACAAGTTCTCCACAGGCTGGGCGAGAGGGACTTTAACGGCAAACAAAGATGACGTTGATTGAGTTTATTGACACATAATAACACCAACATACAGATCAAACAATGATCCCCACAGAGTATATTACAGTACAGCCATTCATAAACATAACAAGCATTACATATATAAACAAATCAAATCATAAAATGTTGCACCAATACCGACGCGTTTCGCGGTAAACCGCTTCTTCAGGGGCTGTGCGTAAAAACTCTGTATAAAGTATAAATAGATAAATGAGCAGCAGTCCATAGAAAAATCATCATACTGTATAATAATTTTTGACAAACATGTACCGTATATGCCGGCGTATAACACGACTTTTCAGTACCTTAAAATCCTCCCCAAAGTCGGGGGTCGTCTTATACGCCGGGTGCCGCAGGCAGGGGGGTGCAGGGGACCATCTATGGGAGCCATTACTAGATCTGTGCTGCCTGAAGCTGCGAGCGTTGACTGAGATACATTGTAACGAACTAACGAGAGAGCA
>CM070034.1:151955823-151966789 GCA_036250615.1 Ptychadena robeensis
CGATCCCTTCAGACTACGTTCCAAAAGTCGTATACTGACGGGAGCGTGATCGGAAATGATGACATCCAGAATTCCAGGGTCAACACTCACAGATGTGAGGGAGTCGGTGACCAACAAATAGTCAATCCTAGATAGGGAGTTATGAACCTGGGAGACATGGGTGAATTGTCTCTCGGTAGGGTTCCGTTGTCGCCACACATCATTAAACTGATTAAATTCAGCAAACTCCCTTAAAGGCGTGATGCGCTGGACTTCGGCCCTTACCTCTCCCTGAGCAGCAGACCGAGCGCGGTCTGATCTCCTGTCCTCACGTAAACACATGACCTCATTAAAATCCCCGCCGACCACCTTATGTTGTACGGGATCACCTGCAATAGTGAGCGACAGGTCATTGAAAAACGCCTTGGGGGGGGAGTTGGGGACGTACACATTATAGATGCTGATTTCCCTAGTAACAGACTTCAGATGAGTCCGCAGGACTCTGCCGTCTACATCATGAGAGTGAGATACTAGGGAATAGGGAAGGTTTTTGCGAAGGAGTGTGATAACGCCTCCTTTCCGTCCCTGAGCCGGGGATACCAGTGCCTTCTCCACCCAAAATTTGGCCATAAGCAATGCGCTATCCCCACTAAGATGTGTCTCCTGAAGGAGAGCCACATCGGCTTTCAGACGTTTTAGGTGCCGCAGCACCATGCTACGTTTAGCCGGGGAACGCAGCCCCTTAACGTTCCAGGACACTATGGTCAAAACCTGCCTAGACAGTTGCGTCATTCCATAGATGGAAAACAGATTTTAAACCAGCTATACCTAAGCCTACAGAGCACACACAAGAACTGCCCACTGCCGATGCAGAAGTAGAGTAGGAGTACAATCATGTATCTTTCAGACCGCGACCCAGTGACAAGTAAAACCTTACATATTAACCATACACAAAATAATAACTGAGAAATAGAAAAGGTGGTAACATCGAGAAGCCACCGAAAACAATAGCTACCATAAGGGGGCCTCACTTTTTTCCACATGTATTTCTCTCATCCCCACCTCCCCTTCCCCCCACTCAACCAAAACATAGTGGCCCATTAGCGGGCAGAAGGGGCGCTAAGAAACATATAAATTGAAATGAGACCAAACTTGAGGGTATCTTGAAGACTCGAACTAACAACAAGGATCAGTCTTACGTCAGTCCTGAACTGGATCATGACAGAGTCCACCGAGCTGGCAACACATCCGAGGTCAGCGCTTCGTTACAGCCTTGGGGTCCTTCTTCAGATCAATCTTAGTTTTCTTTGGGGTGCCCACACCCTGTCGCTGTGGTTTGGGGGATGCAGCGTGTTGGTTACCCTTTTTAAAAGGCCTAGTGTTGGTCGTCTGTTGTCCGCCTACTGGAGAACCGACTTCCATCATCCGAGATACAAACAGGTCTGCTTCCTCTGGGTCTTTAAAGGTGTGTTCCACTCCTTGGTCGTCCCGTACCTTTAAGATTGCCGGATACACCAGGGCAAACTTAATCTTCTTCCGGAATAGAGCGGATCATACTTGACTGAAGGCCTTGCGTTTTTTAGAGACAATGACCGAATAATCAGAGAACAAAAGCAGGTTTCTATCTCCATAGCGCAATCCTTTCCTAGCCCTGTAAAGCTAGGCATACACATGCCGATAAGCGGCCGATTTTTAATCTGACCGACGGGCGTGCGCGCTCGCGCCGTCGGTCAGGTTAAAAATCGGCCGCTAATCGGCATGTGCCCACATGGGGCGACAGATCCCTGTCGCCCCACAGCTCGGCCGGCCAGAGAATGGACATGTCCGATAATCTCTGGCCGGCGCGAGCCGATGGAAGCCGATGCCATAAGCTGCAATGAAGACGGCGTCTCCATCGCAACAGGATGCTAACGTGATGACGTCATCACGTTAGCATCTCGGAACACATCGGAGTAGGTCAGTCTGACCTACTCGGTGTGTGTATGCCCAGCATAAGCCTGCATGATGTTCGCCTTGTCTGAATAATCAAGGTATCTCGCCATTATGGGCCTGGGAGACGTGCGGGAAGCATCCTGGGGACCCATCCTGTGCGCCCTTTCAACTTTGATAGGCTGTTCTAGCCCCAGTAGGGCTGGTATGTCAACAGAGCACAGATCGCGGAGGGCTGCAGGTTTAACGGACTCTGGAACACCTACTATCCGTACATTGTTCCTCCAAGATCTGTTCTCCATGTCGTCTGATTTCTCTGCCATGTCTGCCACTCGCTTTTCCAAATCGCAGCATCTCATCACATAGCCATGCAGGTCGTCCTCCAGAGTAGAGACTCTACCCTCCAGCTCCACAATCCTGCTTGAATGCTCAGACAGTTCTTGTCTAAAAGTCCCAATAGCTTTTAGCATAGCCTTATCAATTGCTGCCTTGATCGTGGGCTTCAAAATCGCAGCCACTGCCATTGCAATACTCGCATGTTCAGCGTTTGAAAAATCCGCATCTGACCTGTCCTCTGAAGAGTCCCGATCTTCAGCTCCATGCTTGCGGTGTGCGTCCGCCATCTTGGCTGCGCGTGCAGCTGCTCCGGTCCCTCTCACTCTCGACCGCGATCGGGATCCTGAACGCTGTCTGCTGACGAATCTATCCATACAGGGGGGGTCAGTGCCTTCTCCGGTAACCGGTGTGCCCCTTCCAGAGTCGCTTGGCCGATATTAAAATGCCGATTTACGAGCGGGTGAAGCGGAACCGCGTGAGGAAGCCTCCCCTACATGCGGTGCCAGAACCGGAAGCCAAGTCACTGAGGATTGAGGGTACATCTGGTACAGGCGTTGCAGGTATCTTGTCCATCTCTATATATATCTATACCATCTCGTTATTACTTTAAAGCTCTTTTCTTGGCAGTGAGACGCAATACTTATTATGTGAGTATTCTTCAAAATTTCTGACTGATCAGAGTCCGCCAGTGTACAAGGTAGTTCCTTTTCCCATGCATACACATAGTGGGGTCTGTCCCCATAGATGTAGGGTAGCCATGAGATTGGACGCATGGTGGAGTGTTGTGTTAGTTCATCTAAGGGTTTGGGTACTGCAGAATCCATAGAAGTTGAAAGAGGGGATGGCTTAAAAGACAACCAACACACGAAGTGTGTAGTCGCACATCCCGGAGGGAAGGCTTGGTTTGCCATGATGGGAATCATAGGGCTCAGATAAGAGGAGAAAGAAGCCTTCAAATATAAAAATAATTAAGAAAGCACATGTACATAAGTATTCACAGCCTTTGCCATGAATCTCAAAATTAGGCACAGGTGCATCCTGTTGATCATCCTTTAACTGTTTCTGCAGCTTAATTGGAGTCCACCTAGGGTAAATTCAGGTGATTGTACATGATTTGGAAAGTCTGTATGAAGTCCCACAGTTAGCAGAGCACAAACCAAGAATAAAGTCAAAGGAATTGTCTGTAGACCTCTGAAACAGGATTGTCTCGAGGCGCAAATCTAAGGAAGGTTACAGAAATATTTCTTCTGGTTTTAAGGTGCCAATAAGCACAGTGGCCTCCTTCATCCGTAAGTGGAAGAAGTTCAAAACCACCAGGACTCATCCTAGAGCTGGCCGGCCATCTAAACTGAGTGATCAGGGGAGAAGGGCCTTAGTCAGGGAGGTGACCAAGAACCTGAAAAAAAAGAAAAAAAGAGCATCTGCTTGAAACGCGTCCCATTGTTCCTACTGAGCCCCCCAGTATCTGTAAGCAGGAAGCGATCTCATCCCCAACCAGGAAGTGAGGTCCTCCTTGAAAACACATGGCCCTGAGAGATCCACCCCTGTAAACCTCTCTCAATGTGAGTATCTCGTCTGTTGTATTGTCTCATTTTGTTTCAATTTGTTTTATCTTATCCTATTCCACATTATTTAACCATTTGTTGTACTAGGTTGTGCGCCTCTGTCCTTGTTCTTATTAGTCTGTTACAGGGGGCCACACTCCTCCATTTTGAGAGCTGCACACCTACACACAACTCAAACACCCATCCCTCATACTGACTCCATTTTACTCTGTGATCCTTGCTCAGGTCCCATACACCCACTGAGGGCCTTTCTGGCCACTGATATCACTTTAGCTGTGTAATCACTGCTGAAGGTTGTGCCCAACTACCCATTATCTTTCTTTGCTTGCCATTACACTTTGCCCATGCTTGGTCTACTGTCAGGGCCGAGCCGAGTTGTTAAGCGGGGAGGTTGCTCTCGCTCCGCCAGCCGAGTTGTTGAGCGGGGGTGGGGGAGGGTGCTAGTGGTGCAGCCAATGTTTTAGCGAAAACCAGTACAACAAATATTTATGATGCTTCACCTAGGGCAGCAGGATGCACAACCAACATATGTAAATATTTGAGACCTTAAGGTCCCAAGACATGGGTCCATTTTTTGTTTGATTTCCAAACAATCGATGTGCGTTCCCGGTGATTGATTATTAAGGAATCGAACATAGCCATGTTTGATCGAGCAGGAAACCAACATGTTGGGATATTCCTGTTCGACTGTCATTTCTTTGGATGAGGATGAGGGTCCCCACCCAAAGTATTGAACAGTATTCGATTGTAGAAATTGGTGCAAAGCAATTCAACATTCAATTGACGAACGCTCAAGTCTGGTGACATCACAATGATGAACGATTGAGCGGGTATCATCCCATGTATGGGCCCACTTAGTTTCTATGCAAGTGTAGATATGGCTTCATATTCAGCTGTAGTTACGATAATAACATAATTACATCATGAGAACAAATAATGTGATTCATGACTCAGACTATGAAATCTCCTTGAGGTTTCAAGATATCACTACAGAGGCACACCCTTACCTCAGGGTTTGTGATTTATTGTTCAACCATTTAGAGAATATGGCACAAATAACATGACACCCTCTATAAATCTGTATTTGTTTCGGGTGACAAATCTATCGCCCAAGGGCATTTCATGACAGTCTACTATCCCATTGGCCATTAACAAGCTTGGTATCTGATGTCTGCATACTGGAACCCATTAGCGGCATAACAGCCAGAAGTGTTAAGTATCCTAACTTCTTCTTAGGCCAAAGTTGAATATAGTAATGTTTTGCTTCCTCACCACCTTGACATTTTTAGACACAACATCTCCATTTTCTTTACATAGCAAATTTAGAGCCATTGACTGTACCACTTCAGTAAGGTATTAATAGTTAGAGAGATCAGAAAGGTGCAGTTATTCCATGTATATGGCTGAACCAGTGAAAGCACTCATCAAATAATATAGTACTCCTTTTACAAATAAATAAAGAAATAGGGGAAATATTCATATTATACACATAGACAGTATATAGTAAAGGTGTAGCGATATGGGCCTACAAAGTTTGGGTAGTGTCCCCTTTAAGGTTATGAACCATGGGGCCCCCAGGATGTTTAAGGGAGCAGACTTCACCCCAGAGAGGAGCTTAGTGTCGAAGAGTCTAATGGAACACGCTGTCCCCTAACTGGGCACACTGTCAACTCCGAGGCCTACTACCCACCACAGTCTTCTTAAGCTCCAGTTATGAGCAGCCAATGGTGTTCTTGTCACTCACCCATGCCAGGTTTTTAGTGGGGTGGCTCCTGACCTATTTCCATGGAACCAACCTCGTTGCCAGTGGGATTGCTGCCAGTGCCAAAGTCCTGAGGAACCGCTGCATCCATCGGCAGGACACGCATGCTGGTCTACTTCCCCTGGCCCCACCTGGGTGCAGTGATTTGAACAATCAGGGTGTCTTAACAAGTGAGTTACCCCCTACTTTGCCTGAGTTTGTTTACTGTTATGCAAAGTTTATTGGTGCGTTCACGGCCATCTTCTTGGCCCATATAATATGCGGCCATCGCTGTTTTCGAGCTCTGGATTTCAGAGTTGGATCCATATCGGACATGACCGTTAAATACGGCCGATGTCCGTTGCTTTGCATAGAGACCGCTGGTCTCCAGGCAAAGCTTCAGCTGAGCCAATGAGAGAGCAGAGCTGTCTCCCCAGCTCCACCAATACCTGACAGCAGCGTGATGACGTCATCACGCTGCTGCAGGGATCATCGGACGGCTGTACCCTGCTTTAGGCAGTAAGGTCAAAACAGACATTAAAGGACTATTGGTGAAACTGTACTTGAAAATCTGGAACTGACTCCTGTAACGATCGTTGAAGGCTCTGATATCATCGAGTAGTTTATGGTCTGTTCTAAGGTCTATGTCTGCTCTCCCTTTTCTCACACTCGCCCTAGTCACCAGTCCCTCCACATCTCTGTAACAGGTGCTCGTTTCCAGTCTTTTGTTGTGATAGGGAAGATATTACTCATCAAAGAGAGTATCTGGCAGGGTGGGGCAGCTAAGCAGGTGGGTGCAGAAAACACAGATGGAAAGCCATGCTGCCAAGCCACAGAAAACAAAATAGAGAGAGTGGGAGGGAGGGAGGTACTGCCACATAAAGAACCAACAGACACCTGAGAAACAAGGTTAAGAAGAGGGAAATAAGGCAAAAAAATATTGGACAAGGGGAGACCTAAACTAAGATATTCCCTATTTCTGTCTTGTTCAGTGCTGATTACGAATATTCCACTTGCGGATATTGGCACTGTGAGAATACGCAAAGATCTCAAATATAGTGCTATATCTTTGTAATCTCGGTAGTATTCGGGTGGATGTTCTGTTCGATCGTCCAATCATTCGTTCGTTCGGGAATCCGATAGTAAGATAAATCTTCTTTGAGCTAATTTGATGTCGATCAGAATATCGATCAGAATATTCAACTGAAATATAACCAACATGTCCAATCATTGCTCAATCTATTTTATGTTCCATTTCCATCACTTTTGGTTGCTCAAAACAGGTAAAATAGGAATTGATTTTTAAATGATCGACTTAAACCATCAATTTTGAAATGTAAAAATCAAACCATGTCTGGCCAGCCTAAGGCTAAGTTTCCATGGTCATTTGTTGGAGCTGTTTTTCTAGAGTTTGAATTGTGACAAAAACTCCAAAATTATGAAACCCTATTGGGGCATTAGTAGACACTATTTGCTGATCTCTTTTTGATGCCTTCATCATATGAACTGCCCAGTTTGTCAGGGTACATGTCAAGAGAACCTGTATTCCAAGAAAAAAGAGTCCAAAAAGTAATTAAGTTGTATGTGCAATGGGGGCAAAGTAATGCAAAGTAATGATGGAAGGAACCCCCTTATTTCAGAATTAGAGCCCCCTTTGAGCATAGGGTCTGGAAAACCTGGTAAAAGGGAACATACCAGGCCAAAAGCTAGATCTAGAGCCTCCCTTTGGACCCTGCCACAGACCTGGCTGGCCAGGGAAGGGGAGGGCAACCTTTTTTCTATAATGTGCCCTGTTGTTGGGGGGTGTGGATGGGGAGATAATTAAAAATCTGGGAGACCAACCGACCCCCACCCTTCCCTCCCTATAGAATAAGTACTACGATCCCTAAGACCCCATACCGATTCCTAGGGTAGTTCAGAAAACCTTCCTAGAAATAATCACATACTTAATTTTTTTTTTATTAAAGTACTTCCTTTTAACATGCTCCCTGCACAGTGTTTATTGCTAGAATGCTTTTCTGTTCTGACTTTGGAATGGGCAAGGAGTCTTGGTGACATCTGTACTGAGGGACGTTTCTTTCACTAAGCCAAATATGCATGCATGTAGGGCCCCAGGGATTCCAGGGGACCCCGGCGCCATCCTTCGCACGCCTACCCTCCCTCTCATGAACAGGGGAAAGAGGAGTGGCGTGTACGGATGTGTTCTGGCTCTCAACCCTCCCGATTGGCTGCTTGCAACTTCAATAGCACACAACCCCCCCCCCCCCCCCCCTTTCAACAGGGGAACTGAGCAAGAACTTGCATAGGGCCACCGAAAGGCTTATGCCCAGTCTGTACTTATTCAGGGGACAGAGATCCCCTTACCTTAATGAGAGACCTCCTGCTGGTTGAGGTACAGCATCAGGCCTGACCAGGCCTATGGAGGGGTAGCAGACATATGTGCTGAAAAACGTGTTTTGTAGACTGTCATTGCCTGGTGGAACTTTAGATTTTAGGTGGAACATATTTTAATACTCCAAGCTGTTATATTAGAACGTGTAGAATTTTAGACATCAAGTCCCACCATTTTGCCAGCCGTCTGGTCCAAGTTAGGATTCTTAAGGTTTCATGAGCATTTCACAAGCCACAAATCTCCCTAATTACATTGGGGGCACTGAAGCATTTGTTTTCTGTGCCCAGGAATGTCATCAGTAACTTAACTGGAAAAATTTAAATACAAGATAACAGAGCTGGCAAAATAGAAACTATAGCAACACAACATTAGAGAACTGACGTTGGGGTTGCAACTCGAGAAGAAGGTCACAAACCCTCAATGAAATGCAAGATTAAAGTTAGTAATTGCCATTCCCTCTCAGTGTGGATCAAGGCGTGCCAACATCCCATAATTTGTATAAATAGAAAAAGGGAGAGTGATTTGGAAAAGCAGAAAAAGGGGGTAACCTGCTAAATCCCCCAATTTTGCCTACCAGTAGGAGACCGAAGGCTCCATGGGTCTTTAAGGGCACATATTTAGTTCACCAACGTATAAAATTAATCCTTTAATAGGCATGAGATACATGACATATTAGGCATGAGATATATTACAATGCATAATAAATAAATAGAATAGAAGATAATATAACACAGATGACATTTCATACAGCCATTGTAATTCTATTGGGTGACACATAGTTGCAATGTACATGGAAAACAACAGCACAACAATATTGAAGAACACCTTCTCGGCGCGTTTCGCTTAAGTAGCTTCATCAGGAGAAATGTGGGTGCATCAAGTATCACTCCGATATAATAACGCAGGCCAACCACATTTCCCCTCAACATTCCAAACGAAACTAATGAATCAAAATCCTCGTCTGCCAAGGTGGAATCGTTCGTTAATGGCAGGATGTCCTGTTGCGTGTCAAAAAAAAGATCAGAATACTGACTTCCGCTCCTTCCATACTGAGCGGATAGGAAACGTCTCAGGGAGTCCAGGCCTGGTGCGGGGGCGCAGGAAGTCTCTATGATTGGCCGCACTCGGGAGATTAAAGTTAGACTTGGGCTCCACTATGCGTTAAAGCGGACCAACCACCTGGTAGGTAGTGTCACTCAGCAGTATTAAAATTCATTTTCTGACAGCAGGAGGGGCGATTTTTTCAAGTGCGCCCCTCCCACTGCCTTATGTCACACCGAGGCAGCCGCAATGGGGTTTGGAACATCTGTCCCATGTAGGAACCAGTCTGCCTGGTCTCGTCTCACCAGACTTGTGTTATCAGAGATCAGAGTTTCTCTCCCGTCCAAAGACACATCTCATCATCATGAAGCATCCAATTCACCCCTCCATACCCCCCTACACCCTCTCCAGCTCTGACAGAGAGGAGCCTAGTCTCTGTAGTAGAGGGGGGGGGGCAGTGACAGCAGAAGCAGCTTCAGTTCTCCAGCATCAGAATGGTAAGTATGTCTTGATTTTTTTGTGTAGCAGTTTTCTAGCATCTGAACTGCTGTCAGGTGACAGGTTGTGTCAATTTAATGTATGTGTTTAAAACCGCTTTAAGGACTTTAAATAGATGTGTCAACATCCCTGCGTTTGACATTAACCTTAAACAGACCCCCCTGGTCTCGCAACCCCAAGGAGGGGGCCAACGGTTCCGTGGGCATACCCTGGAGGTGCTCCAGAAACTCAGGGCCAAGGAGCATAAAGTGTCAAACACCAGGGAGTCAAGCCAAAGGAATTCACAATACACATCTACTCACGAACTCAGGAGAGGGCTCGCGCTCGCGCCTACGCGCATGCGCGGCAACGCGCACGGGCACGCGCACGCGCACGGGGCCCAGCCGGCGGCTCCACCATGGTGACAACAGGAGAGGCCCCAGGCGTACCCCAATTGACCCCAGGAACGTCAGCCACAGGTACAGGGTCGGGGAGGCTAAGGCGGGGAGTGTAGCACGTACAAGCCCGGATGGTCCGGGATCCTGACATAGCCCCCCCCTCAAAGCCGGACTCCGGACGGCAACCGGACCCGGCTTCTCGGGGAACCGAGCATGAAATTCCCCGATCAGACGAGGAGCATGGATGCCCCCAGCGGGAACCCAAGAGGCCTCCTCCAACCCGTAACCCTTCCACCGCACCAGGTACCGAAAACCCCTGCCACGCAGACGGGAATCCAGAACGGCCTCCACCTCGAACTCCTCCTCGCCATCCTGGAGGACAGGAGGAGGAGGCGGGGGAGACCGGCCCGGGAACGGATCCACGACAACAGGCTTCAGGCACGACACGTGGAATACCGGATGGATTCGGAGCGAGGAGGGAAGGAGGAGCCGAACAGCCACGGGGTTCACCACCCGGTCCACCACATACGGCCCCAGGTACCGCGGGGCCAGCTTTCGGGAGGGGCAGCGCAACCGGATGGAAGCCGACGAAAGCCAGACCTTGTCCCCCGGCTGGAGAGCAGGAAACGGGACACGAGCACGATCAGCCCTAAGCTTCGTCGCCTCCTGCACTTCGAGGAGCCGATTGCGGGCCCACCCCCAAGCCCGGTGCAGCGCAGACAGGCGCTCAGCCGCGGCGGGCACTGAGGAATCCAAACACCTAGTGGGTAGGAACTTAGGATGAAACCCACCGTTAAGGAAAAAAGGGGTCTCCCCCGAACTGGAGTGCTTGGAATTATTGTACGCAAATTCAGCCGCAGGGAGGAGAATGGCCCAATCGTCCTGCGTGTCTGAGGTAAAACAGCGGAGATACTGCTCGAGGAATTGGTTCTGCCTCTCACATTGGCCGTTGGTCTGGGGGTGGTACCCCGAGGTGAGGGAGGAGGTGAACCCCAGTAGACGGACCAACTCCTTCCAGAACCGGGAAGTAAACTGTGTACCCCTATCTGTGACCACATCTTCCGGGAGACCATGGAGACGAACCACCTCCCGCAGGAAAACCCGAGCA
>CM070034.1:151974306-151986599 GCA_036250615.1 Ptychadena robeensis
TCGGAATCGATCGGATGGGTGATCCAGCGGCCATGGAATCCGACTGTGTATGGCTGGCTTTACACCCTGAGATATTTTTATCTTTATTTAGTATTTGTACACAGAACCCACCTATCTCTGTAAATTGCTGCTTGTTCACCCCCCTTTACATTCACTCAGAAGCTATGCAGACAAGCAGAGGCAAGTCATTGGTCAGGTAAGACTAAGCGGGATTGCCTGAGGCGCTAACAAGTTTAACTACTTGATGTGATGTGTTCTTTAGTCCTGATTCAGTCTCCATAGCTTCTAAAATATTTCTGCTGTGGATGAACATTGGCACCGGTATATCTTTTCATACAAACTCCACCTTTTATCAACAGAAAACCTCCACCTTTTACCAATAGATTTGCACAAGAACCAGGATTTAGGTAGCAGTGTATTTGGGCTGGCATCTCAGTCGAGGACGTAAGTGCTGACTCTAGATGACGTCTGGACAAAAAAGATCTAAAAATAAAGTCATTGTGTGTTCTGCTGGGCAGAGATTGGACTTCTCTGGCATTCACATGCATCAAACATCTTATATATCTAGAGAAAGGGAATCCAAATGTCTTAATACTGTTTATGAATGATTGGGATCCTAAGCAAGAGGGACATTAAAAGGATTGCTATACAGTCTTAAGCTGGACATAGACGGGCAGATTCCTGCCTGATTCTTCAGCCAATCGAATGCTGTGTGCGTTCCCGGGCGAATATCGGGTGCGCCTATCTAGTCAGATTGACCAAGAATCTGCTACATGTCGGATCTCACGGTGATCCGGCATGCCGTTAAATTCACGGCCAATCCAATTAGTTTGGATGGAGTGCCACTACACTCTACCCCACTCCACCCCACTTGAACTTGCCGACCCCAGGAAGTTAAGATTCCACTGAAACTTGTGCACATAATCCCCAGGTTGGAGAAGGTACTGGGCAGTATCCTCTTTCTCAGGGGTGCCCCAGCTTCATCCTTGCATAAACTCCGTGATTTCTCACAGTTGCTTCTGCCATTCTTTTAACCAGGATCCTGGAGTATATTGGGGCTCCTCGTCTGGAGTCAGGATGATGTATTGGGCCCAGTCCTAGAGTAACTGTACAGTCTCTCAGGGCCACTGCTCTCTCTTCTCGCTTAAGGGATCATTTCCACTGTACACGGCTTGTTGCTATGGGGCGATGATCGGGTCCCCACATTGAACCTCCACCCAATCGTAGTCTCTTATCACGTGGACCAGGCTGGAATATGCCCATTCCTTCTGCCGGAGACCCATCAGGTGGGGAATCTGTCTCCTCCTCCTCAATGTCAGTCAGCTGGGCCGGCATATCCCTGGGGTGCCGGAATAGGGTGTCCACCGCTGCAATGCTTTTACCAGGGTGGTAGTGGAGAGTGTAATCAAACTTGGCCAGCCTGACTGCCCAGCGTTGTTCTAGGGCGCCCAGCTTGGCGTGCTCAGGTGCACCAAGGGATTGCTGTCGGTCCACACCACAAACTTGGCCGCAGTGAGGTATTCGGCAAATTTTTCGATGACAGCCCACACCAGTGTTAACTGTTCTAGTTTGAAGGAGCTGTAGTTCTCAGGGTTCTTCTCCCTCTCGTGCAGGCTCTGGCTGGCATAGGCGATCACTCTGTCCTCCCTATTCTGTACCTACAAGAGAACCACTCCAAGGCCCTGGTTGCTGGCATCGGTCCACAGGTGGAAATGGTCCATGAAGTCTGCAACCCCCAGCACAGGAGTCGTAGTCAGGCGCTCCTTCAGGAACTCAAATGCTTGCTCTTGCCCCTATTTCAGTTTTTTTGCTCCGTCTTTCTGGCCGGCCCCACAGAAGTTCTTGAATAGGGGCGGTGTGTTGGGAAAGGTTCTGGATGAACCGCCGATAGTACCCGGCCAAACCTAGGAAGGCCTGCACTTCTGTGAGTGTACAGGGGGGTTCCCAGGCCTGGACAGCATGGATCTTGTCTTGGTTTGGGCGTACCCTGTCCCAGGATGAAATCCCTGTAAATCTTGTATGAGGGCTAGCTCTGTGATCACCTGGCCAGACCTCAGGTGGAGAGGGACTTGAAGGGAGTTGCGCAGCTAGATGAGTATGGTACTTTTGCAGACCGCAGCTAGGGTTCTGGCAACTTTCCGGAGGGGCTTTTGGAGTTCCATTGGCTCGGTGTGCGAGGGCTTCACTGGCCTCAACTCGTGTCTCGTTTTGCTGAACTTGTGCAATTTTGGGGCCCCCCGGACATTTCAGTGATTCATGCTGGTGGGAATGACGTGGGCGCCTTGCCTATTCATTTGCTGATCCGGGACATAAAAATCTTTTTTGTACGGGTGGTCGAGAACTTTCTGCACTTAGTGTGCTTGTGGTTGGAGATCGTGCCCCGCCTGTGCTGGCGGTCGGTGATACCTTTTAAGGTGATTGACCGGTCCCGCATAAAGATCAATGTGGCAGTGACTAAATTCGTCAGGAACTTGGTGGGTGTGGCGGTACGGCACAAGTTGTTGGAGATTGTGGAGGGCAACTTCCGGCGGGATGGGGTACACCTGAGTGAAGTGGGAATCGATGTGTTTAACTGCGCCTGCGGGAAGGTTTGGAGGCTGCGTTTTCGGTGTGGCGGGCACTCTGTGTTGCAGGCAATCACTGAGTGCGGTGGCGGGACCCTGGCAGTGCCTAGGAATGTATACAGTTTAATGTAGTTGGGTGACATGCTGGTGGGGGGGGCAGTCACTAGTAGGGTAACGTTGTGCTCTTTTAAGGGTCAATGACCTAAGGTGGAGTTTGGAAAGGTGGTGGGAGGAGACAACGTATATAGAGTACCCATCATGCCAGTGAGGGTGAGGCAGGTGGCTGGTACATGTGGTTAGAGTTTGGGTGGTGTTAAGTTAATTTGGGGGCACTGTCAGGGCCAAAATGTTCTGTAATGTTATTTATGCTGTGGCCAATAATATATTTATCCACTTTTTCGTCAAAACCTTGTGTGGTGTCAGTTATTTATAGAATAAGTTATTAAAGGTATTTTGCTAGGTATCACGAACAGGTCAACACTCTCACAGTCATAACACTCGCAGCCAGGCACTGGCGCATGGGTGCCTGACTGGGAGGAGTTGCAGTGAAGACGGCGTCACCGGAAGTGACGTGAAGATGGGAGGACCAGAGGACCCTTTAAGAGGCGGAACTGGATGTGACGTCGGCCTCTTTCCGAAGAAGACATCCCCACCCTCCCTCCCTGGAATCGTTGTGTTGCTTGGGCTTCAGGGTTTACAGGGGTTGGTTGGGGGTGGACTTTTGGGGGGTTTGTTTGATTGTTTTGGACTTTTTTGGGGGGACTTGTTGCTTGATTTTCTTGTTGGTTTGTCACAGTGTGGGCGGGTCCCTGGCAGTGCCTAGGAATGTATACAGTTTAATGTAGTTGGGTGATGTGCTGGTGGGGGGAGGCAGTCACTAGTAGGGTAACGTTGTGCTCTTTTAAGGATCAATGACCTAAGGTGGAGTTTGGAAAGGTGGTGGGAGGAGACAACATATATAGAGTACTCATCTTGCCAGTGAGGGTGATGCAGGTGGCCGGTACATGTGGTTAGAGTTTGGGTGGTGTTAAGTTAATTTGGGGGCACTGTCAGGGCCAAAATGTTCTGTAATGTTATTTATGCTGTGGCCAATAATATATTTATCCACTTTTTCATCAAAACCTGGTGTGGTGTTATTTATAGAATAAGTTATTAAAGGTATTTTGCTAGGTATCACGAACAGGTCAACACTATCACAGTCAAAAATTCGAACACAGGGATTTTTGTATGGTTACATGGATGTTCCCCCCTATTTGATATATATGCTGGTATGAGTGGATGCTTCGGGCAGTCAACAGGGTGAATTCTCTCCAATATAAAGTCATGTCAGGGTGCTGCATCCCACACTTGGGGCTCACTGTCCCATAGCCCTTCTCCATCAGTTGTTTACTCATGGGTCACTGGATCTTCACTTCAATATCTACTGTACACATTAAAGGAAATTACCACCCATGTATATTCTAGAAAATTAACCTCAATTAAATCCCAGTAGGGCTCAATATCAGGGTAATACCCTGAATATGATATATAATTAATGCACTTTACAATGTTGGCCAGTAGGAAGAATTTCTCTCTTGCGTTGATAACTAGACTACAATCTTTACATACAAGGTCATGGGTGTCTTGCTTGGTGGTACCACATGGTACTGGTTTTGGGCATATGAGCAGGTCATTCAGCCACATATTAAAGAACATCTAGCAAACTCTGGAGGAACCCAAATCCTGCTTGAGAAGGACTACTTCTGATGAGACACATTGAAATATTTGAGAAGGATGGGTTTATGACAGAAAGGCATTTGCTTAATAATATTCCCCATCCTGGGATATTTTACAGGTTGCAAACATGAGCAATGGTTTCACTGGTGTGGTCTAGGTATTCCTCAAACAAATGACAGCCTTCCAGCTGGGGAACACAAAGCATAACTCTCTCTGTCTGTCACAGCTAAACAGGTGGGGCACTTTGGGCAGTAACTTGATCTACTCCCTCCTCCTCCAAAATAGAGGTATATAGAGGGCTTATATAGCTATGTGCAGTCTGTAGGAGCTTACCACCAGCAGCCAGTCACTGAGGATCATTGGTAATTTTCTTTTTTCCCCTCTTTCATAATATACTTTTTTATTCATACTTTTTTTTATCTACTTTCCATGAGAATCTATGACTTTTTAACTCCTTCACTTTGGGTTTTTTAAGCCTTGTGCTGTCATTATTTTATTTTTGCAACCAAGGATTTAACTTTTTTTTATCCTACTTTTGATTAAATATATACATAACACTGTGTTCCTCGCGCACCACACTGATTTTGGAGTTTTTTTTTATGTGTTTGCCTTATCGATAAAGTCTACTTGCCCTCCATCTGCCAAAGCTTCCGGTGTTTTTCTCGTCTTTCTCGGATATGGTCGGATATGGGTGCTCCCAGTCCAGCTGTGCTGTTATCTATTATGTAATTGTTGGCTTTCTTTGTGCTCAACTAGAGGCTCCGGAACATTTATCCAAACCTAAAGGATGTATTACTGAAGAAGTTATTTTTTATTTCTAGAGCTTGGACCATGAAGGCACCTCTGTATCTTGCGTTTGCTGTTGGACTGATTGCAGTAGGTAAGTGATGGCTCTTGATGAATACTGACTTTATTAAGTTGGTTAGGTTTTCTCACTGCATTTTCTGTGTTGTGTTGGGTGTGTCTCCTAAGGTATGGATGAGACCCACAATGAGTTGCAAATGCTACCATATCACTGTGTATTCAGCTTTAGTTTTAATAAATTTTTGGGTCCCAGGATTGTAACCTTTTCTCTATTTGGGTTTTAGAACTAGACTGACTAATGCTGGCCATACACATGCCGATAAACGGGCGGATTTTAATCTGACCGACTGGCGTGCGCGCTCTCGCCGTCGGTCAGGTTAAAATCCGGCCGTTTATCGGCATGTGCCCACATGGGGCGACAGGTCCCTGTCGCCCCACTTCTCGGCCGGCCAGAGATCCGACATGTCGGAAAATCTCTGGCCGATGGGAGCCGATGCCATAAGCAGCAATGAAGACGGGGTGTCCATCGCTGCTTATGGCCGGCACACAAAGGGTGCCTGGCCGATTGTGGGGCCCCAGAATGCAATGGGAGGCTAACGTGATGACGTCATCACGTTAGCCTCTGGAGCGATATCGGAGGGCGATATCGCTCCAGCTTGGCATGTGTATGGCCGGCATAAATGAGATTAGTTGTGTAGTAATCTGTGGTATTGGGTGTTTAATTCAGGTAAAAGTGCAAAATATCATGGAAGATGTTTCACATATATGCCTGAAACTTTGTGTTCCATAGTAACTAGCTTCCCATTTATAGTATGTGTGCCACATCCCAAATTCATATTTGAAAGAAAATTGTTTGGGGTGTGAGGAAGACAGATGCTCTACGCATCAACCCCTCCACTACCCCAAACGAAGACTAGGGACTTTATGGGGACTTTTAAGGCACCTTATTGTATACATGGTAGTCATGCGTTTAACGTTACACCATTTATTTAGGCAGTGTTAAGTAATTCAGTTTGATATTTGCTAGCAATGGGAAACATTGAATTCTCCTGAAGAAGCCAATCGGCGGAATGCATCGAGAAAATGTGTTCCCAATCTCGCACAATGTGATTGCTCAGTATATGTAGAACCTCAGTATGAGATACATGTTTGTAAAATTTATATCTTATTTATACATTATGTTTATCTATTAAATTGATGACATTGCAACATTTCTGTTATTGATAATATTACTGAATTACTTAACACTGCCTAAATAAATGGTGTAACGCTAAACGCATGACTACCATGTATACAATCAGGTGCCTTAAAAGTCCCCATAAAGTCCCTAGTCTTCGTTTAGGGTAGTGGAGGGGTTGATGCATAGAGCATCTGTCTTCCTCACACCCCAAACAATTTTCTTTCAAATATGCCTGAAACTTACCGTAACTAGTGACCGAACATATTGTCCTTATCTACTTTGGCATGTGGTAAAGGACATTTTCATGATGATGGCAGCACAGGAAACATATTCAATAAGTGTGTCAAATGATCATAGTGAGTGTATTATGGAAAAACAGAGCTATTTGTACCCTTTGGTGTTTCTATTGTAAATTGGCTTTCCAACATCACATCTAGTGATAGGCAACCCACCATGTCAGACTCTGCCCAATATGTTCAACTAATGTCTCATAATTAATTGATTTCTCTGATAATTGTGGCAATGGTAAACTGTTGGATTGGGTCTTTTTTATGTCCTATTGATTCTGATCATGTTGACATTTTTTGGTCGAGAGAGTGCTTTGGCTTTGTTCTCAAAGGCCATGAAACAATCTGGTATGTTACTATAGTGTAATAGTAGACACTTGATTGTGTCTGAACAAAAATGTCACAGTCCTATATAAACTTCTACGTAATGGTTCTATAGTGAAAAGCAGAGGCTGAACGCTTTCCTGTTATGCTTGTGATGAGGCAGTGGAACAGAAAATGGGTGATGAACACGATATGCAGATTTGACTATTTCATTTCACGGCTCTGCGTTAGAATAACAAGTCTGGTTGGTGGTTTGCACTTTAACCCTTATGAGGCCATGTACTGTTTGGTGGCATTGGCAGCTTTTCTTCACACCAGTACAAGCCATGAAAGCATAATTGACAACCCATTTTATAATTTATAAAACAGTCAGTGGTCTAGGAGTCCCCGGTTTCCTTGTTCCCTGTCTTCCTTAATGATGTAGAAATCTACCTTTAGACCTAACCCACCATTCTTACTGCATACTGGTAACATGTCAAGCTGTTACCTGCCCCTACAGAACTATGTTCAATGGGTATTATCACCATTTATTACTACCTTCATTTCTATTTTTGTAATGTATGGCCATAGTATAGTATCACTATTACATAGTATTTTCTTGTTCTAGGTTGGGGTAATTTTCAGTTCTCAAGCTTTATTTATAGACTATACCATGAATTATTGCTTGTTGAGTGATTGAAACAATTCTCACCTATCTATCTATCTATCTATCTATCTATCTATCTATCTATCTATCTATCTATCTATCTATCTATCTATCTATCTATCTATCTATCTATCTATCTATCTATCTATCTATCTATCTATCTATCTATCTATCTATCTATCTATCTATCTATCTATCTATCTATCTATCTATCTATCTATCTATCTATCTATCTATCTATCTATCTATCTATCTATCTATCTATCTATCTATCTATCTAATTCTCAGAATAATGCAGTTGTTTTAGTTTAAAACACTAAAAAATGTATCTTATACAACAGAAACGCAGGTGCTGTTTGCTTAAAGTGTTATTTTCCTTCCTCACATGTTAACTCTTTGGCTTCAATAATTAAAAATTGTCCTGAAAGCAATGTACAAATAAGAACTTTTGCTAAATTCTCTGGATCTATTGACTTGCCACCTTGAAATGACTTCATTCCCCATTCATCGAATAACTTGTGCAGACCCCATGAAATATGAGGTAACCAAAACAATGCAAAAACGTTTGTTTTTACTTTAAAGAGGTGAAAAAAAAATATACGGAAGCCAAATCCTTACTGGGACGAGGCTTGCTCTGTCATTTTTCAAGTTAAAAAAAGTTTTTGAATCTGTTTGGTTACATAAAATTTCATGGGGTCTACACAAGTTATTCGATGAATGGGGAATGAAGTTCAATTTCAAGGTGGCATTGAGAGGTACCATTAAAGGTGCCTTTCAGCAATAGGTCAGGCAGTCTAAAAGCTTATGATGTCAATAGTTGGTATTCTATTACCATATCAGCATCAAAGAGAAGTGACTTTATAAGGCAAATATTTGATCTGTCAACAGTGGAAATTCTGAGCAGGGCCACTTCCTAACTAAAAAGCATTTTGGAAGGCTTGTAAGCGTCATAACAGATAGGGCTAAAAGGATAGAAAAAAAGCATGTCGGGGACAAGAATAAGATTATCAACACCGGCTGGCAAATGGAGACATGCGTGAATAATAACCTAAAAACCTCTGGTAGTCCACTAATACATTTAACAGTGCTTGTAGAGACAGTTTAAAGTTCTTGGTGTTTTAAGGACCAATGACCCTATACACAGTTTTTTATTTACTTTTAACGCCGTTTGGGTTCAGTTGTTATTTATCTTTTTATAGCACCTCAACTGTATTATAGCTTGTCTTTTTTAAAGGGTGTGTCTGCAAATAGTGCATCCCTGGGACATGGACTACGCATGTACTGTCATATGCTCATGCACTAGGTATTTACTTTGTGTCAAGGGAAAGAACAAATTATTGGTTCTCTGGGTATTTGCCCAACTGTGGTGTTTTTCACCAAGTCACACCCTCCCAGTTAATAGACTTTAACAGTCCTTGTTAATAGACTATAGATTCAGGTTAAAGGGGGGAAACAGTAACCTCCCCTATGTGCAACTAACCAGGCCAGAGTGGTCAGTCTCCACCAAACACTCTCACGTTAGAGTATGCATGCCTTATCTGACACAAGGTGGCAATGACACCTACAGGGGTATGCTGTAGTTGGTAGGTGGTAAGGGACCATGGTGGGGTAAATATGTGCAGCACCTACTACTTAGTCAGTAGTCATGACTTCCTGGGAATGACCCAAATATGTTTAAAGGATTACCTAATAATAATTATTTCGCTAACAATCTTTCACCCTGCAAGAAAACACAATCCATGATCTATAACACCCGGTGCAAAAGAGAGAGCACAAAAGTAAAAACACAGATGTCTCTAAAATAGCTAAGGGTTTGATTTCCTGAATAGGGGTTCTGAACTTGGTCCAGGGAGCCAAAGCCCCCTGACCCTAATTCCTATTGGTAGGTGACTACAACTGGTGTCCAGTCTCTTGAATACTAGGGGTGAATGGGTACTTTCAAAGATGGCCCCACTTTGGAGGTACTGCTGTAGCAATACCTCCCCCACCACGTTCTGAGGTTAAGCCCAGAGAGGCAAAACACCTGTACTACCAAACACAAAGACAAGCCTGAATTAGGGTGGGGGGTAGTCAGTATGTGTCGGTGTCGTCAACTAAGTGCCATATTAAGTGGCTGGTGTTTCACAAACACAGTGCAATTCTTAAATGGCACCCCCTAGTCTCCCACACTAGGGGGCAGATAACATAGAGGGCCTTTATAGATCCTAGGCCAGACCAAGGCAGGAATACCTTATTAGCCAGTACTGGGCCATCGCTGTTGCTGTTTAACACTAGACTTATTGTACTAGCTATGCTTTCCAAAAGTCATTCTGCTCATATTTTTCTCCCCAATCTTCATATATTACTTGCATACCATACTCAACGACTTCACCACTAGGTCTCTATGCAATGGAGGCAGATCATTGTTAGTGAAAGGGACCATGAGGGTGCTGTACATAGATTCCTTACAAAATAACAACACTTTACCTTTAGTATTAATAGGCCTGATTTGGCAGTGAAGCTGAATATAGGTGGGGTCCGAGAGTGGTCTGATTGGATGTGACTGGTAATCCAATAAGGCAGGGAGAGGTTTCAGTCAGTCGTGGCACAGCAGAGGTGTGGATAGTCCCCCCGTCCCCGGGCGTTTGTATACGTTATGTTGGTGTTATTTTATTCTTCTCATAGTGGCTCTGGCAGTTGGGGTCTTTGAAGGTGGACAGTGTCATTGGTGTTAAAATGGTAATGGGACACATCTTGGGGGGGGCCCTTATGGTCAGTTGGGTCAACAAAAAGTGACTAATGTACAAGTAAAGTGTTTATGGGTATGCAGTGACTTGATTCCGTCCCTGAGTGAGTGATGGTGTGGCTGGCGGCCTAATATAGTTCAAGTCATGGCAGACTTATCAGTGAAGGCAAGAACAAAGACTGGCAACCTTGTATGAGAAGAGGGTATTTAATTGTTAAGATATTTCTGTTATGTACTAATGATGTTTAAGAGTTTATTAAAATATTGTTAATAAAAGGGACACTTTGGCCATTTCAATACAGATCAGGTGAAACTAAAAATATGTTTGGGGCTAGGGTGGTTTTGGGTGGTAGATCTGATGTGTCTCAGACAGTTTATGGCCCGTGGAACTACCACCTTCATGTATTTGCAATTAAACATCTAATGCTGAGCCTTTGTAAATCAAATAACTGAAATCTAATCAATGATTGCAAGCTTCATTGAGAGACCGTAACAATTTAAAAATTGATGTGTAATATGTTAGCAGTAAATTATATATATAATATATAATAGAAAACAATTTAGAAAAAATATTTATTAAGGAAGTTTCTATTGGTATATACCAGACGTAGTGATAGCCGAACATCGGCCAGGACTGTCCGCGAACGGGCGGGTCAGACTTTTAAAGATGTCCGCCTGTTCGCGGACAGATTCAAATTCCCCGCCTCTATGCCCGGTCTTCTAGTGAAAAGTTCTTCTTCCGGCTCGATCTCGCAGGTTCTTATCCTGCCAGAGGAAAAATAGAGATCATCTTCTTCCCGGCGAACGGGGCGGGTGGAACACCTGTACTGCTCGCCGGCGAGAAGGAGGGTGAACATCCATGTTCGCCGCCAAACTGTCCGCTTTGCCATCACTAACCAGACGCGTTTTAGTGTTTTAATTTTTCCATACTCTAGGTGAAGATAACACCTAGAGGATAATTATTTGGATTTTTTCTAAAGGTCATAGTTTGCTGCAATAGAATGTTTAAGCTTCTCTATCAAAAGCTTCTGTTTACTGTTTATGAAAACATATTGTCTTTTAGCTACGAGGACTTAGTACCCCTATGCCATGCAGCCCTTGCAGGCGCTTGGTTCCTATGTCACATTTAAAAACAAATTGTGGCCCACAAGTCGAAAATATATATACTCTATGCTTCTGTATAGCAAGATATTGCAGAGGGTTTGTCTAAAGCAAAAATGTATGGTTTTGTAATTTGTGATGTATTTTTCTCTTTTTTGTAGCCACTGCCTTGAAGTGTAATGTCTGTAATTTCCGAGCTCTCTCCTTCTGCATAGACGGATCAGGCACTACAAATTGCAATGGAAGCTGCTCGAACACCAAAGCCAGCTTGGGTAATTATAAATGAAATGCTTATTATATCAAACCTGGAAGATCTAATGAAGCCAGCCTGAGATGGTGTCTGTGATCTCATTGAGGGAGTTCCCTCAAAAAGTTGTGTAAAATAATACATTCTTACAACAGAATAGAGATAAAGTTTTTTAATGGGTACATTCTCTGTGATGACAAATACTTAATAGGATTTTCTTCTTTCCTTGCTCCCTGTTGTCCTTATGAGACAGGAAGTGAAGGGAAACCTCCCCAATGAAATACAGTTGTAACTTCTTAAATTTCCCTTTAGATTTATGCACATACCCTACCAAAAGAGAGAAAAATGTTTACACTCGATCCCCTAACTCAGTGGTGGGCAACTGAGTTGATATGTAGGGCCACAAGTGCGGCCCTCGGCATCACTAAAGGGCCGCACATAACATCGATCCAGACCCTCCCCCTGTCTACATATCTCATCAGGTGGTGGACCAGATCCCGACAGACAGTCAAAACCCGACAGCACCCACCCCTCTCCTGCCCCTGGGTGCAACGCTCATATGTAGACCTGGTTTCCCTGACCAACATTTTTCTGATGTATGACCGCCAAAGCTGTGTCAGTGTGTGACCCCTTTACAGGCAAGTTGCTATGCCCTATGCATTAACAGTTTGATTTTGGGAGCCGCATGTGAAGGACCAA
>CM070034.1:152006767-152029255 GCA_036250615.1 Ptychadena robeensis
TCTCCGAGACATGCATGCTGTTACATATTCTACCCTGCATATTCGATTGATGGTATGTGCTTCCACAACTCAGTTGACCCCACTGGCCTCTACCAATAAAAACATCTCTGCACATCTACATGGTTCAAGGGAAAGGTACATTACAAAGGATCTGCATTGACAGTGAGCACATATTGGCCCAGGCAACCAACAACCATGTCATATCACCACATACAACCTGGTGATGCACCAAGACTTGATCCCATCACAACAGCTATGGCAAAGGTTACTCGCCTATGGGTCAAGAGTTGAGCCTTCACTGAGCAACAGGCGTATCAACAACCGAGAGGGGGGGGACAAGCTGGGGAGCAGAGGAAACGGCAGATTAACTACAGATCACACATCAACGCAGTTGAGGTGCTCCATGTGTCGAGAAAAGGCATGTCTGCTACTCACGTGTGGCTGTGGTGATGTTTGGGGCAACGATGGGGTACAGGGAATCGGCGATGCCTCTGGGAATCGGCGTAGGCCGGAATCGGCGCAACAGGACACGCGGTCTGCAAACAAACGGGGACATGAATCGGGCGAAAACACTTAGCACAAGGGAGGCAATAGCACATCGGGCGAAGTGGGCAAACACATAGCTGAGCTACTCACATGGTCTGATGATCTGGGATGGAATCAGCGAGCTACAGAGCAATCGTCGGGGGACCGAACAGGAATCGTCGACGTCCGGGGGAATCTGCGATGTGTGGAGCCTCGTATTGGGGGTCTTTTAATAGCAGCTGGAAAAACGCCCCCGGAGAATTCGCGCCGGAATGTAGCGAAACACGGGGGCCGCCCAGGGGCAGGTCGTCGCGCCATCTGGACAGAGAAGCGCAGGGGAGAGGAGCCAGAGGACGGTGATGAGTTAGGAGACCAGCAGCATTGCCAGAATTTAGAAGAGGAGCAGCAATCCAGGAGCGATCGTGAGAGAAGGTAGCCTGGGTGATCGCTGAGGGCCCAGGGTTAGGACATAATGCACAGTGAGGACAGGTCAGTGACATGAGGTCATGATGTGTTTTCCAGAGGGGAAGAAGAAGAAGGCCCGATCCGCCACCAAGGGAACAGCAGCCATGGAGAGCCGTACGGATGGTCCGTCAACCTCTGCAGGTAGGCGACTCCTCAGCCCTCAGACATGCTTGTGTTGCCCATGGTGCTTCAGCCCGGGTTGCAGCTCATGCTTTGTAGGCCAGGAGCGTGGGTGATCGCCGAGGGCCCAGGGCTGATGCACGGTGTGGCCGGTTCAGTGACATGAGGTCATGATGTGTTTTCCAGGGGGGAAGCAGAAGGAGGCCCGACTCGTCACCGAGGACCCAGGACCAGAATCCCCAGACAGCCAGCAGCCTGGTACCTCCACAGGTAGGCGACTTGGGGGACTGTGCAGGCCTCACACATGCTTGTTTTGCTTATTGAGGGTCAGGCTGGGGTGCAGCTAATGATTAGTAGGGCAGGAATGTGGATGATCAGAACAGTGACATCTAGTGTTCATTTTTGGTAATGCATTCTATGACCTGCCTAGATGTGTATTGTGGAGGCATATGTGAACCACTGAAGTAGTGACATGCTCCAATTGGTGGCCAGTGGTTTATGTGTATCACTGCTATTGTACAGTCATAGTGGTCAATGTTGCCCACTTCTCTGTCCTGCCCAGGTGCCCAGGGACCTGCCAAGGGGAGGAGGGAGTCAGGTGGCAAGAGGCCAGCCCAACCAGCTGAAGGTAGGATATGACAGGGCACTGGTGAGGTGGAGGGCGTGGGACCTGTATTGCGCTGAACACAGACCCATACTATGCAATTTGTCGTCCACAGGATCCAGAGAGGCCAGTCAGGCCATGGTGGTTGCGGCTAGGCGGGCGAGGCGGGCCATCATGGTGGACCTCTTCGGGAGGGCTCAGATGACACCCCAAGCCCCCCGAGGAGGAGAGAGCACCACCACCGCCGCCAACACCACAGGAGGACTGAGGGGGCCAAGACCCAGCAGGGACCAACGGTCGAGCTGCCTGCCACCACCACGGCCACCCTGGAGGACTGAAGACCTGTGGAGCCAGCTGGCCCCACCCGCCCACCACCACCAAGAGTGACCCCTGCTGCACCTCAGGGGCCTGGGGGCCCGATGCCCATGCAGCAGGTCTGCATCCTGGTGCGGACGTTCGAGGCCGGGGACTATGATGGGAGGCGGACTACTGGAGGATTGGCCAGGAGGAAGCGGGACCTCATCGCCAAGGCCATGGCTGAGATCCAGGCGAGGTCGTACCCCGTGACCGGCTGGTCAAGAAATGGTACGACCTCAAAACCCGCCAGAAGGCCACCCTCGCCGATGCAAGGGCCCTCATCAGGCAGTGTATGTTGACATTGTGACATGGTGCCACCACAAATGCTGGGAACACATCTAGGAAGGGTTTAATGTGTGTTTCTTTTTCAACAGCATCCCACAGGAGCAGGAGCAGCACCAGGAGCAGACCCAAGGTAAGAAGTCACCTTGCACACACCTTTGCCACTGTTCAGAGGTGGTGGGCTTCCCTGTGAAGACTGTGGACGTGGGCCAGACGAACCCCTTCGTGCCCCCCTGGGAGCTTTCCTCCCACTAATGGCAACTAGATGACCATAGCAAAGGGCCTGGGCGTTAGCAGGGCACATGTTTGGGATGAGTTTAGCAGTGGGGACTAATTTCTTTGTATTCTTTTTTCAGACCCACAGCCTGTGGCCACAGGCCGCGTCCAGTCAAGCCTCCTGAGCGAGCAGCAGCTGCAGAGGATGGAGGCCAAGTTGCAGGCGGTGACTGAGTGCATGGGCAATATGCGGCACACACTGGCAGGCCTGCGCCAGGAGCTGGAAGGGGGCAACTGATCCCTGGCACCCCTTTCTGTCCCCCCCTGGTCATGTTGACCTTTAAAGACTGTGTAGACCCTATGGGTTCCTTGTTGCTGGTTTGGGGTGGCCAGCGTTTTACAGAACCCTGCCCCGGTCATGTTGACCTCTTTGTAAATAGTGTTTTGTATAATATTTTTTATGCTTTTGTATGGAGCGAGGGCCAACCATGGCTTTTTTAGTACTTTTGATATTGGAGTAAAATCCCTTGCCCTGCATTCTCTTGTGTGTTGTCTTTACTGCTGCGCAGGGGTGGGAATGGTGGAGGGTGAGTATTTTTCCCCCAGTGCTACAACGTGCAAGGGCTGCCAGGACATGATGTGGGATGTGGTCCTGTGTGCAGATCTCATGGTGATCGATCTGAGGTCCACCACCAACGTGCCCGATCGGCCCTGAATCAATCTGACGGAACCAACATGTTGGTTCTCTGTCCGATCCGATTCTGGGCCCCTGATCAATCGGACGTGAGCAATCGGACAAGGTGGGCTGCACGCGATTCCGGCACGATCGTTTGGCGTGCACGCGCCCGGAATCGATCGTCCCGGAATCCGATGGGAAACAGACCCATGTATGGGGGCCTTAAGAATGCGCTGCTGGGGCTCTGATCTTTGCCAGGCGACACCATCTCATCCAGAGCGGTACTGACAGGACATCGCTGGACCTGATGGTGCCATCAGAAATGCTAGGGAGGTTAATAATCTTTTATCACAAAGCTGATGTATGGATAACACGTCCTTTCCTTACCATGCAGCAGTGTAGAGCCCGTACTGGAGGACTATGTGGGATATATATAAAGCTTATACAGTAATCCCCTCTGTTTCCTGGGCACTGCCAAACCTATTCACAAACTCTCTTTCACTTGGCAAAGGCTCTAGTTCTCCTTATAAACTACAGGTTGAGTGCCATAGTCTGTTACATTACATTATTTCTATCACTATGCACAATATGCGGTCCCCCTGGTGGTGCCCAGTGGTTCAGGGAGAGAACTGTATGGACAATCCACTTGTGTCTGTGGTCACTCTAGTCTGCCGACGGTCGGGTGTGGTATTGTTGAGGAGCAGGAAGGAGGAGCAGCTGTTCTCCACCTAACTAATCACTGTAGCACCTGGTGACCTAGGTCACGTACTCCCTAGGGTGCCCGCCCAGACAGGGGCCAAGCAGTCAGCCCTACACCACTCCTCTACAGTGGTAAGGAAGAAATGTGGGTTAATCCAAAAAAGTACAATACCTGGGAGTTAAGGTTTCGGTATAAGTTTTGAGCGAGAATATTCGAATATACTCGATGAATATCCGACATTCGAGAAATCGCAATATTTCGCAAATGTGTGATATTCGCAATGGTGGATATTTGTCATATTATGCTTCAACATTGTTTACCGCCATACATTGCGCATATTTGTGCGCATTGCGAATGGATACGCACAATACGCATAGTGCTCATACTGGCTAAGATCACAGAATGCTGTAAAGCTGATTCGCGAATAATTGTGAATGGCTACGCATGAAGCTCCGCCACGACATGCCCTGCCGCGATTGCCTGCCCATCTGGAGGTTCTAAACGTATAAATCCGGTGTCACTGGAGATGCCGGACTTGTGCTTAAAATGGCGACGCCCCTCCATTTACATGGAGGTCTATGGCGCCGCCTACCGCCGCCCCTTTCGCGTCACCGGTGACGCAATCGGGGGCAGACCCGGAAGCATCAGCATACATGCCGATGCTCCCGACCGCCAGAGTAATCCGGCGGTATCTAAAGCGTCTCCCTAGTTAACTCGGGCCAGACACTCAGGTTAAGTTTCTACCAGTTTACACACATGACTCATGGCAGAGAAGGTACACTTGCAACTTTTCAGAGATTAATGGAAAGGATTCTGGCTGACCTCATACCTAGAGAATGTCTTGTGTACTTTGATGACATTATCGTTTTTTGTGCTGCACTTGAAGAACATGAGAAATGGCTAATGAGAGTGCTGAATTGCCTAAAGGGGTTTATTAATATTGGGATTTTTAAACCGCCAGGTAAACGACCATTAACCACAACCGACCGGCTTTATCCTAATGCCTAAAGCTGACAGCTTTTAATCTTCATCTATTATGGTAAATTTACACAGTTGTTTTCCGAGCTGCTGTGAGCGGACAGCGGCATGGGAAATGACAGTGTAAATTTAACCCAATAGATGAAGATTAAAAGCTGTCAGCAGACAAGTGCAAGTTCTGCAGATCTTCAGTCACCTTTGTGGGTCACATTGTTTCTACTGACGAAGTGGCCACAGACCCAGCCAAAGTTAAAGCATTGGTGAATTGGCCTCAGCATGTTACACTACATTCTTTTCTAGCAGTTTGTGGATATTATCAGAGAATTGTAGCAGGTTAGTCAAAGATGGCCAAACCTCTTCATGACCTTAAAAAGGACACGAGTAAAAGAGAAACAAAAAACTAATCCTCAAAAGTCCCATTCAGAAAAAGTTGGAATGATTTATTTTATTATTATCATTTATCTATTATGCAGCGCTGTACAATAAATTATGGTTGAGATGTCACACAAGATAACACACAGGAACAGGTTATGACACCGGAAAAGTAGAGGACCCTGGATTGGGCTTTCAGGTCTAACAGGTTAGGGAACAATGGATACAATATACAAGTATACATTACTAATGTAATGAGTAGGGATGTCAATAGTAGGTCAGTGGAGGAGCGGAGGGGGCGGTTAGGAATTTATTCTCTGGACAATGAGAAGCCAGTATAGAGATTTGCAGAGAGCAGCGGCAGATGAGCAGCGGTCGTTTCGACTAGGTCCAGATTTCTGTACCAAAAGCGTTACGCTGTTTTTCATTGAAGAAAAAAAAATGTTGTAGGCCTGTAACTGACCAAAATATGTCCAAACACAGGTCTAGTAGACATCCTGAACACATAAAGTTTCAAACTCTTAAATATTTTAAACAAATGACATTTAATGATAAAATTAAATAAAAAACACAAAAATCTGCTCAAACAAGAATTAATTTTTTTATATCAACCAATACTGACAATGCAGTCTAAAAATTCAGCGCAGGGAACAATGTCCCGCGCTGGCACATTTGCCGGCGGATTACCTGCAGCTTGCCCGTCCATGGCTTAGGGCTTGCTCCTGCCGCATTGGCAGGAGTGCACCCTATTGATTTAACTGAGCCAAAATGCAGAAAAACTGCGCTCGTACTGCATTTTGTTTTTCCACATATTGGGACACCTCCATTGATCTCCGGTGATTTGAGGTGTCTCTGGCGGCAATGTGCGGTGCTGCAATGAAGACGCTGCTTTCCGCAGCTTCATATCATCACCGCAGACGGGCCACTCAAAAAGCGAAAACTGTGCCATTCATTCGAGCAGCAGTAGACGCAAGCCCTTACAAAGTATTTACCTGTTATGTGTTTTCCTTTTTTTTTTTTATTAGATTGGGCACAGAAAGATCAATCCAATCCAACATGAAAGAAAACTCATAATAAGCAAATACATGTTTTTTTTAAAAAGTGTTTTTTTTTTTCATTATGAATTGGAGGCAAAAAAATCGCTCCAATCAATATCAGAATAAAAGAAAATACATAGAGACTAAAAAGTTTTTTTAACTTCCTGCTCCTCCCCCTCCCAATGTCATCACGTACGCGATGGTGCAATCCCGAACACCGGGATCTGAAGATCAGACAACGGAAGATCATTTACTCCATAACCTTCTGACCACCCAGAAGGTTAAGGAGTAAATGAGTCCAGCAGCACCATTCATGATGGACTAAAGTAAGTGAGAGTCTAGTTAGAGGAACCAGAGAGGATGATGTTGCAGCACTTCAGACGTGAAATGATGAGAGCATGTGCCAAGACTTTGGTGGTCTCTGGGGAGAGGAAGGGGCGGATCTTGGAGATGTTGACGAGATGGAAGTGGCAGGATATAGCAATGTTCTGTATGTGGGGAGTAAAGTTTGCTCAGGTTGAGTTTAAGGAATCTGTCAGCCATCCATGAAGAGATGGCCGATAGGCAATGAAAGATGTGTCCAGGACAGAGGGAGTAAAGACCAGGGTGGGTAAGTAGGTTTTAATCAGCATGGTAAATGACATTGGAGGCCAAAGGAATTCTGCCTGTGACTAGACCTTCAGCCATTTGAAGAAGTTGACAGAGGCTCCAGTCTTATGCTTATGCTCAAAACCCATATGTTCTCAATGTGGTTTGGATGGAGTGTTGAAGGTCGCCATACCCAGTTCGATATTTACTGTGATTGACTTAAAATGATCGATTTTTATCACACAGAAATCATTTACCCCACACCTGGTACAATTGACTAAAAGTGATCTACATTAAACAAAAAATTAACTAAACAGTGGACATGTTGGTACATTTTAATAGATCGTACAAGTATCTGATGGGTTTTCTAGGTATTTGGATCGATTTGCATCCAATCGTACTATGGAGTATGTGCACTGATCCGAGTAAAGGAATAGTGGGCCTAAAGCCATACCAGACATGTTCGCTTGTCCCAAATGTTCCATTTCTCCAATGTGGAGCATAAGCAATTAACAGGCTGACCCTATAATAGGGCCTCTGTATAGGACAGTGAGTGCCAAAAATTCAGAGATGTTGAAGACATTTTTGACTACCAAATGCATTAAGATCAAGGCAGAGACTTTGGAAAGTAAGCTAGTTAAGGCGTTCATAAAAACCAACATTCATAAAAACCAAACCACCCCTTATGCTAAAGGTGATGCTCTCCCTGAGAGGTTCAAAAGAACTTTACTTATACTCTTCATGATGATGACAAGCGTAGTTGGAAGGCTGTATCGGATTCTCTCCTTATTTCCTGATTTTTGGACAGGAACCTAGATTACCCATTTTGTTGGGAGTTTCTACAGATGGTGAACCGTGAGGTTCGTGGCTGTGTGACTCCAAGTCTGGGACCCAAATAGTCTGTAAGTTCTGTTACTGTCCATCGTTTGTTAGTCACTTGTATTGCTTATTAAGTGTATGTATTCATGTATATTATTGTATTAAAGTTTCACAGTTGTATTGAATTGAAGATATGGATAAAGATAGAATTTCTCAACAAACACATGAGAGAGTGTCTTCTTTCCTTAATTGAAGATTGTACAACTGTTTAGCTAGCTGTATAGCAGCACACACATCACACAGTGCTGTGAGGACAGTACAGTGAAAAGACTATTAGCACAGTAGACTTGCTGCCCGTGACACAGCAAGGCAGGGAGAATAGTCCTATTCCCCAGAGAGATGATGCCCAGTCGCATGCTTCCAGATCATCTAGATCCAGTAAGCTGTCCTCAGTAAGTTCCCTAGCAATCAGGACAAGCGCGAAAGCCACAGCAGTCCGCTCTCAGCTAGCATTTGTTGAAAAGGAAGCCATGAGAAGGCTGAAAAGGAGGCCATTGTACAGCAAGAGAGGGCTGAAAAGGAAGCCATGATACTGCGAGAGAAAGCTGTAAAGGAAGCCATGATACTGCGAGAGAAGGCTGAAAAGGAAGCTGAACTAGAAGCAAAGTTGCATGTTCTTCGGCATCAGAGTGCAATCGCTGCAGCTGAAGCAGAGGCCGCAGTCTACACTGAAGCAGATCAATCAGAATGTGAAAATGCTTATGTAGAACCAGAAGTTCCAGAGAAACCTTATTCCAGTGTAGAACGCACAAGTGAGTACATCCAGAAGCTAAGGTCTCCCAAAACTGAACAAGCCGAATTCAGATCAAAGCCAGTTCAAACACTTAAAGTAACTGACAAGCGATATGATGTTAACATTGAAACGACATCTTACGATCTAACTCCTAGGATCAAACGTGAAAGACGATTACCATCCCAAACTAGACAGTTCCTGCCTGAACACCAGCCTTTACCAGACATCACAAAGTACCTCATCCGCAGGGAAATGGTCACATCAGGCTTCCTTAAGTTTGACGATTGCCCAGAAAACTACTGGCCACGGAAGTTCTCCTTCTTAAGCTGGCCATACACCTTCAGATTTCTCTGTCAGATTTCCTTCAGATCAGATTTTGTTTTACCAAAACCATGTAATATGAGGACCTTTCTACACCTTCCAATCACTATGTATTCTATCAGGGAGGACACTATACCACATGGTTGTTGGTAGATCTGATCTGATCTGAAGGAAATCTGACAGAGAAATATGAAGGTGTATGGCCAGCTTTAAATGCGATCAGAGACTTGTCTGCAACAGAGACGCTAGACTTAATGATAAAATGGCTCGGTACCGAGTCAGCAGAACATGCCAAAAGAATGTGCAGAATTTATATAATGAATCCTACAGCTGGACTAGACATGACCTGGCAAAGGCTGGAAGAAAAATATGGATCACCAGAGGTAATCCAAAATGTTCTGTTAACAAGACTCAATCTCTTTCCTAAGCTGAGCAATAAGGACAATATTCTATTACAAGAACTAGGTGACATCCTCCTGGAAATAGAATGTGCAAAAGATGAAGGTTATCTGTCTGGACTAGCGTATTTAGGTACTGCCAGATGTACTAATCCTATAGTGGAGAAACTACCCTTCAATCTACAAGAAAAGGGGTTAAATGTCGGATCAAAATACAAAGAAGAAAATGGAGTTGCCTTTCCCCCTTTTTTTGTGTTTTCTAGGTTTGTCCGTCAGCAAGCAAAAATGAGAAATGATCCTAGCTTCTCTGTTGTCACCGGTGGACTCCCACACAGGTCAGAAAAGTCTACAGGACCCTACGGTAAAGCAGCCCATACACGGGTCAGATTTTCAATCAATCGACTTAAAACGATCAATTTTTTAATCGATTGATTGAGAATTGAGTTTTGCCCACCTGGTTAAATCGACTTAATCCGATCAAAATTTAGTGAAAATTCAGTCGTTTTTTGATCGGACTGGATGGTAAATTTTGATCGGTCGATTGAAAATTGGTTCGGTAAGTGTGGTCAACCAATTTTTGATCGATTTCTTTTCTACCTATTCTACCTCACTTCTGATTGAAATTTCAATCGGACTATTTTGGATCGATTATTATGTCGAGTGAAAAAAAAATCGATCAAAAATTGATCAAAAATCTTGTACTACATATGGGGCATGATACAATCGACATACAATTTTATACAGACTTAAAAATTGATTGTTTTAAGTTGATTGATTGAAAATCTGACCCGTGTATGGGCTGCTTAAGACTTCTGTGTTTACACACAAAACGACTGTACCTTACGAAGTTACAAACAGTAAAACCAGCTACAAAAGCTACAAAGGATACCTTATAGAAACTCCTGACAGACAATGACCAATTCATCAAAGGCCTCATCCTTTGGCAGAGTGTAGAGGGTTAATGAAAAAGCCCATTGAGGAACACTTTTCTTACCTAAAACAATATGGCATATGTTTCAAGTGTTGTGGATCCACTAAACACATTGCCAAAGATTGTAAGATTCCAGTTAAATGTTTAGAATGTGACAGTGACAATCACACTACAGTGCTACACCCTGATCCTTTTCCTCAGCCATCTGAAAATGTAGAATCCGAGAAAGATCAGGGCAGGGAGCCAAATGCTAGTCCCACTTCTTCAGTAACGTCTAAGTGCACTGAAATCTGTGGCCCAGGTAGAAGTCTACGTTCATGTTCCAAAATCTGTCTAGCATCTGTATACCCTACTGGAAGCAGAGAGAAAGCAGTAAAGATGTATGTAGTTCTCGATGAGCAGAGTAACTGCTCTCTGGCCAGGTCAGACTTGTTTGATATCTTTAACATTAATACATGTGCAATTCCTTACACCTTAAAGACATGTGCAGGGACAATGGAGACTGTAGGCAGAAGAGCTACAGATCTTACTATTGAATCTCTGGATGGAAAAGTACAACTTCCACTTCCTACGCTGACAGAGTGTGATATGATACCTGATGATAAATCAGAGGTTCCTACTCCAGAAATGGCTCACCATCATCCTCACCTACACTCAATTGCTCACTTTATTCCAGCTGTCATCCCAGATGTGCCTATTCGTTTGCTTCTTGGGAGAGACATATTACAACTGCATAAGGTACGCAAACAAATTAATGGTCCTTCTAATGCCCCATATGCTCAGGAACTGGAACTGGGTTGAGTCATCGTAGGAGAGGTTTGTCTGAGCTCTGCACACCCACCTGAAAGTATCAGCAACTTAAAAACCTCTGTAGTGGCAAATGGCCGCCCATCTTTCCTGAATCCATGCCACAACACTCTCATTGGCAAAGAAACTACTAAAAACCCAATACAGTACTGTAACCCAACTTCATTGCACAACAATGAATATAATCAAACAAACACTGTCAATAGATGACAAAACTTTTCTTCAGATCATGGATCAAGAAACTTGCCAAGATAACAACAACAGCTGGGTGGCCGCTTTACCTTCTCGTACACCCAGACAGATATTATCCTGTAAGAACAGAGAACAGTCCATGAAACATCTATATTCATTTCACAAAACTTTGTCAAGGAAGCCAAAAGTGAAAAACTAAACGAAACAAAAATGAGTGAGATACACCGCTTCCTCAAAAAAGACTACATGAGTAGGTCCAATGGAAAGATTCCTTCCAAGCTTCAAACTGTTTCAAAATTACAAGATGTTATGTTCCGGTTTTAATGTCTAATGTATGCAGAAAAGAACTGTATATTTCCTCTGATGCATCTAATATAGTAATAGGCACAGTAGCTTATTTGAAATAGTTTGATACGAATGATGTGTGTCATGTTAGAATGTTTGAGAAAGACTTATTGGTTTAGCCAGATCAATTTTAGGCTCAATGTTACTCCAGACTTAAACTACACGTTGACTCATGAAATTTTGAGTACCTTTATGGCCAAAGTTTGGCTATCATAATGCAAGACCTTTCGTACAAGTTTCTGTAGACCCTAAGGACCCCACAGTGCTTACTCCTGCCATGCTCTTGACCCAAAAGATGGATTCATTATCAGCACCTCATGGCAATTTATGTCAGGTGAACTTCTTTTCAAACAATGGAAACGGGTTCAATGCCTAGCTGATACCTTCTGGAAGAGATGGAGGTTATAGTACTGTCTACCCTTCAAGGTCTAAGAAAATGTTCTCATATTCAGGTTAAAACAGGGCATATGGTGTTACTAAAGGGCACCCAAGTAAACAGAAATGAATGGCCTGTAGAACTTTTCGTTTGAAAATATTGTCAGAAAGGTAGAAGTAAAAAATATCAAGCAAGGGGCTGCCAAAGTTTATTTAAGACCAGTTTCGGACATTATCATTTTCCTTTCAGAAAACACAAGTAGTACTGTGATTTAATATAACCGTTTTTCCTTGTCTAGCTGAAGTTAAAATGTAGTGGTAAAATATTATTTCACCAGACAGGGAGTGTTCTGCATTAATTAATTAATCTACTGGTCCTGTTTGTTTGTTTGTTTGTTTGTAGTTGCATAGTGTTAGGTTCCCATGGTTACCAAATAGTAAACACTGCCTTAGGAGACTCTCTGAGAAACCTCCATTATGCATCACTCCTGTTGGAGATTTGGCTGTGTGACTCCAAGTCTGGGACCCAAATAGTCTGTAAGTTCTCTGTTACTGTCCATTGTTTGTTAGTCACTTGTATTGCTTATTGTGTATGTATTCATGTATATTATTGTATTACAGTTTCACAGTTGTATTGAATTGAAGATATGGATAAAGATAGAATTTCTCAACAAACACATGAGAGAGCGTCTTCTTTCCTTAATTGAAGATTGTACAACTGTTTAGCTAGCTGTATAGCAGCACACACATCACACAGTGCTGTGAGGACAGTACAATTGCATAAAATAAATGACTCCTAAGTAATTTCTCTCAGCCTCATACCTGCTTTGAATACCGCAGAACGCTTCCCTAGCTTTCTGAAGAGTCGCTACCTAGACGTTTATAGTAATCAGAACGGGTTTCCCTTTTCCCAATTTAAATGGGATGGTGTCAGTGATACCAAAATATTGTGTTATTTCTGGTCCTGTAATTTGCATGCTCCCCTTTGTGGTCTGACTACGGCCCAATTCCGGCGATTCCGGCGCACTGATTGCACCGACCTAGTTGGACTCTCTGTGTGTTGAAATCGATTGGGAGGCCTCTGCGCGGTCTGGCCACTAGGGGTGCGCGTGACAAAAGCCATTACCAATATGATGCTCATCTGAAAGAAAAGCCTTTAAATCTGCTTATCATATTGGTAAAGACTTAAATGCAGATGGTGGATCAATTGCCTGGAATCCGAACATACCTTATAAAGGGACCAGAAGAATTAAAAGTTGGCATAGAAATCATCTGCTACCTATTGCTCAGGTCAGTGATGAATTTTATTCAGATGACATCTCAGTGTGATATTCCTCAGCCTCAGACAAATGTCACAATCTGATCCTCCAGATGCCCATGACTGTGATGACTATAGTCCACGAGGCCTCCAGCCCTGTGGCTTCCTCTCCTGCACTATTAAACCCTAGATCTCCACAGTTTGCGCCTTAAGCCATGAGAACTTCTAGACAGGGATCTAGTGCTGATACAGACACATTGCCAACTCCTCCCATGACTCATGGTCCAAGTGGAGTATCCTTAGACACAGGGTCACCTCAGAGGGAAGAACAGAGACGGGAAAGAGTCAAATACAAATTGACTTATGATAATTCAGGTCGCCCCAATATATGTTTCCCAGCCTTGCCCATACTATGCTTTGGTAGGAGCAGTCTCCATTCTGGTCAATATGCCACCTGTTTTTGAATTGTAGTGTAGTCACACCAGCCAAGTGCGATGCGTTCCCCTTTAAGGTTATACCCCAGAAGGCTGTGCAACCAGAGGAGTTAAAAGAGAGCAGACAGGAAAGGCAAGGGCAGTCCAGAGCAGGAAGTCCTGATGAGGCAGCGGCGACCGGGCACAGCTGGTTCCAGGCTCCTCTTGCTCCCCTGTTTATGCAGGCGTGCGTGCAGCCTGTGAACAGTCAGCTCTGGTCAGACGGTGTTGCTGTGGAGTCCCCAGATTCAGTAGGGACTCATCCCTGTTCTGCTTGTCGCCAGGACAAAGCCCTCACCCTGTACAAGAGACTGCTGAGTTGCCAGTAAGCCGGGTGCCAGGAGTTGACATTACCAGTTCTGTTTCGCTGTAGTTGTGCTAATAAAGAGTTAAAAGCAATGCGCTTGCCTCTGAGTCATGGTCTGATCCTGAACCTGTACAGCATCACCTGGCATATATTTGCTATCCTCCCACAGCCAGATATTAAAATGGAGAGAGGGTGACATTGCACATTGTAATTTTAACTATTTATGTGTTCTGTATTATCTTTTATGAGTTGTAAAGATTTCACCAAGGGGAGAATGTAACCACTACATCTACTTGCTGCTTCCCATCTTGCAAAAGCATTTATCTGGGGCAATATGCTCAACTCACAGAAGATGGCAGTCTTGAGAACACTAATGGCAATATCAAAATATAAATTACACAAGGCAATTCCATGCAGCCAGAATATTTCTCGAATCATCATTTCAGCGGTCTGTTCAGCGGTAGGTACTCCTCTTGCTGGGATAAAATGTGCCATCTTGGTGAGACTATCAACAACCACGAAGATAGTGGTCATATCATTAGAAGGAGGTAAATCCACTACAAAATCCATAGAAATTTACCCCCAAGGTCGTGATGTCACTGGGAGTGGCTGAAGTAGCCCTAGAGGAGAAAAACGAGGAGTTTTATTTCGTGCACAGGTCAAACAAGAGGAAACATAGTCTTTTACATCCTTTTTATAATTTGGCCACCAAAAGGATCGTGACAACAGTTCTTCTGTCTTTGTGGTCCCAAAATGCCCTGCAAGTTTTGAATCATGCACCAACCAACCAACCAAGGACCTCAATTCTAGCGGATAAAAGAACATAAATGCAATCAGAATGAGTCCAGAACCCGTTTTGAAAGTTCAAAGCAATATCTGTTGGTGGATGGCAAAGGAGTGGATCATTGCTGTAACCATCTTTAAGTAAAGCTCTGAGCTTTTTGGATGAAGTGGCCTCTAGGAAATTCTTCTGAGGCAAAATGGTACTGTCTGGGTTGCTTTCCTGAAGAGGATGGGGCAAGGTTCGGCATAGAGCATCAGCCTTGCCATTCTTTGATCCAGGTCTATAGGAGATGACAAAGTTAAACCTAGTAAAGAATAAAGCCTATCGTGCTTGTCGGGCTGATAGTCTCTTGGCAGATCGAAGGAACTCAAGATTTTTGTGATCTGTGAGAACAGTCACAGGATGGTTGGCCCCTTCGAGGAGGTGTCTCCATTCAGAAAACGCATCTTTAATGGCGAGCAGTTCTTTATTCCCTATGTCCTAAATCTTCTCGGATGAAGACATTAATGTGGAATAGTAAGCACAAGGGTGAAGCTGCATCTTGTCTCCTGTCCGTTGAGACAGAATTGCTCCCACAGCATAATCTGAGGCATCTACTTCCACAATAAAAGGTAGTGTGGGATCTGGATGAACCAAAATGGGTGCAGAGGTAAATAAAGTTTTCAACCTGGTAAAGGCAGTATGTGCCTCTGGTGACCATAGGAAGGGTTCTCCTTTTTTGGTAAGTTGAGTAATTGGTGCGATTACTTTGGAGAAATCTCTTATGAACTTTCTGTAAAAGTTTGCAAAGCCAATAAACCTTTGAATTCCTTTGACATTCGTTGGTGCGGACCATTCCACTACTGCCTTTATCTAAGAGGGGTCCATGTTAAACCCTTCTGAAGATATGATGTAACCCAGGAACTGGATCTGGTTTTGTTCAAACTCACATTTTTCTAGTTTAATGTAAAGTTGATTGTTTCTCAGCCTTTCTAGGATGATACAAACATGCTTGCGGTGTTCTTCAACATTATCTGAAAAGATAAGGATATCGTCCAAATACACAACAACAAATACATCCAATAAATCCCTGAAGACATCATTTATGAAATGTTGGAAAGTGGCAGGAGCATTGCACAGGCCAAAAGGCATGACCAGGTATTCATAGTGCCCATATCTGGTTCTGAAGGCGGTCTTCCATTCATCTCCCTCACAAACCCAGATGAGGTTGTAAGCTCCTCTGAGGTCCAACTTGGTGAAAATCTTAGCTGAACGGAGTCTTTCAAGAAGTTCAGGAATTAAGGGTAGCGGATACCGATTTTTAATTGTGATTTTATTTAATTCCCTGAAGTCAATGCAAGTCCTTGTTTGTAACGAAGAACATGGCTGCCCCTGCTGGAGAAGTTGAGGGCCTGATAAAACCTTTCTCTAGATTAATGTCCAGATACTCCTTAAGAACCTTTAATTCTGCCTCAGACAGGGAATAAATGCGACCAAATGGTATTTCTGCACCAGGTAGTAGCTCTATGGGACAGTCATACGGGCAGTGTTGTGGTAATTGATCCGCATTTTTCTTGTCACAGACATCCTGGAATTGATGATATTGTGGAGGCAGTTTGTCCCTTTGCACAGGTGGTGCTTCCTCAACTTTTGTGTCCTGGTTAATGGAACACTCCTGTAGGCAGTGGTCTTTACAGAAACCTGAAGCAAACGATATGGTCCTTGCTCCCCAGTTGATAGAGGGATTATGGGCAGCGAACCAAGGAATGCCCAGGACGACAGGAAATTTAGGTGATGTTATAAGCTGGAAGCTGATTATCTCGTGGTGGTCTGATTTAATCCGCAGCTTAAGGGGAACAGTCTCATACATGATGGGTCCTGAAGATAAAGGTGAGCCATCAACAGTCTCCATTTCAATTGGTGCTATTTTATTCCTCCTTTCGATGGCATGGGTTTGAGCAAACTCAATGTCCATAAAGTTTCCCCCAGCCCCAGAGTCTAACATAGCGGAGCAGGTAATGTCACGTCCTTCTAATGAAGAGTTGAATAGGGATGACAAAATGACAGGATGGAGAACAATTTTCACTTCCATCTATGCTTAAGGGTGAGAGAGTCTGTGCAATGGAATTTATTTGTTCTGACTCTTTAAGAGCAGTGGCAGCAATGGTTCTCCTTTTGTTTGGGCAGTTACTTGCATAGTGTCCAGAATCACCACAATACAGGCATAAGTTCTCCAAACGCCGTCTCTCTTTCTCCTGGGTAGAAATGGATTTTCTTATTGTATCGATTTGCATCGGTTCGGAAGTATCAGGTTCAGCAAAAAATTTAGGGGTCCTCTGCGCAGGTGGAATAACAGAGAAACGTCCGCTAACATTATTGCCAAAAGACCCGAGTCTCTCTTTCCTTCTTTCAGTGAGTCTTTGATCAATTCGTATACATAGCTGGATGAAGGCCATGTCCACCCTGGCAAGTTCATCTTTAACCAGTTCAGAGAGCCCACGGCGAAACTGACTCCTTTGTTCTGATGGGTTCCATATGGTGTCAGTAATCCAACGCGGGAATTCTGCTGTATATTCAGCAACAGAGCGTTTCCCCTGTCGCAGGTTGTGCAATTTAGCTTCAGTTGTCGATTTTTGTCAAATCGTCAAATCGATTGAATTGTGATCGGACAGGTTGGAAAATTTTGGTCGATTGTACAATCATCGAACTACATTCCTTGCAGCCTTTTTTTGGTCCAGTCAATGATACTCGATGTGTGAGGCTACTTCCCTTTAACACATCACTTCCGATTGAAACTAAGATCGTAAGAGGAATTCAATTGACGATTTTTCATTACTTCAATTAACTTTTCAGTAGAAATTTAACAATAATTGTACTCCCCATGTGGTGTACATCGATTAAATTAAAATCGATTTTTTAATCGAACTACAAAATCTAATCTAAGTTTGATTGAACGCTAAAATTTAACCATGTGTGGCTAGCTTTAAGGTTAAGGCCCCCACATACATACCGAGTGGGGGCTGACAGATCAGCAATGGAGTGCAGCGTGATGACATCATCACACTGCACTCCGTCGCTCACAGCATTGGTGGGCACCCTTTGCGAGCCGATCCTTATTTAAACTAACAGCATCGGCCAGAGATTTACAGACATGTTCATTCTCTGGCCGACCGAGCTTTGAGGCGTCAGGGATCTGTCGTCCCATGTAGGCACTATCGAGTGGCGGACGATTTTGCCGCCGACCGATGGCCGCAAGCACGCGCGCATATCACTCAGAATTGGCAGCCACTTGTTGCGTGTGTGAGGGGCTTTAGTAAGGCATATGAGGCTTTTATAGATGTATATAAGTCTCCTTTAACATGTTGAGGTGTGTTATCTACATGGACATGGAATTGTGACCTTCAGGTAACACTTTTGTAGGGTAAACTGAAACCTGCCTAACTATTATTGGTTTTGTTTCCTCTGAATGAATACTTCTCCATCCCTCTATCCCTCCCCTTCTTACATCAACTGCAGCTGGGTGGGTCTGCTCATATAAAGGAGACAAAGAGAGGCAGTTAGCAGGTCAGGGAGGAGAAGCACAGAGAAATGAAGATGTACAGCATGGCACCCGTGCTCCTGCTTCTGCTGATGTGCCATATAGGTAAGACTTCCATGTTAGAGAATGCAGAGAGATTAAAGGATCTGCAGAGGATAGATATGATGGAGGAAGCAGAGGCTAGAGATGAGATCATACTGAATTGAGAGATCTAGCTGGGTTCCTTATGAATCAATACATTGTTACATGCATTGCAGATAAAATAGTTAATTAAATAACTAACATTAGACCCTCAGTAATCAAATACATTTCAGTCTGCGTCATGTCCAAGGTTTATTATAAGAAAATGTGTAGATTGTCTGTTGATGCGTCACATTCAACTATCACCTGTGATGGCATCTGAAAATGTTGGTGGACATGTGCTGGAGATTTTTTTATTGATAGATTTTTTTTTGTGTGGTGGTGGTTTTTAACCTTGGCAGAAAAAATGCATTTTAATAATAAAAGGGGAAAGATGGTATAGATTATTTTATTTCTGATTATAATATGTGGCAGCTAAACGTTGCCCATAGTCCAAGCCCCATGGCTTTTGTGTTCAGAATAGCCAAGAAATAAGCTATTATTAGCTTTTAATTTTCTTTCCTCTCTGCCTAGACTAATTGATTTAATGCTAGTTAATTGAAGATACTGGCCTTTTAATTGTGATGCTATGTCTATACTTAGAGGTTTTAGTGGTGGTTTATATTTTGAAAGAATGGAGATTGAGAGTCAATTTTTCCATGCTCTGTCGCTGAAACACTGCCAATCATGACATTGCTGAAGAGCAGTAGATCACTGGCTGGCAGTCAACGACACCCTGTTACCAATGTGAAACCATCCATGCTAATATGCCTGAACTCTGCCCTGTTTTTACCTGTCACTCTATAAAGTACAACTGATCACGCTCGAAGACAGGTCTGTCAAACAGGTAACAGACATGTTTATAAATCCTACCCTCATTTAAAGGAATGACATTCGGGCAGGGTTTACAAAGCATTGACTGGGAATTGGGCATCTAAAGTGGTGCGCCTTGATTCCTGTCCAATCAACAGGTGCCCGAGTTCAATGCCGTGATGTCGCTGCGCTTAAACGGGTCATCTGTCAAGCACCCGTCGTGATGTGCATGGGGACCTTTAGGAGGATATTTGAAGGAAAGGTTTGGTCTATTCTTGTCTACTTACAAGTAGAACAAAATCATAATGGTATCTGATCAATTCAATTCTCAGCACCACAATGGCCTATTTAATATGAAGAACCATTCCCATATATACATACCAATACATAATCAGATGATTGTATATGAGAACAGTGGAAAATCTTCAAATGCCAGCGTAAGGGCAGAATCAGAATTGACATATTTAGCATTCCAGGAACCCTGGCCTTTGTCATGAAGCAAAATGATTACGCATCATGTCACCAGACTGGTCCATCAACTACTTACCTTTTGGAGGCCCCCCAAAGACTTTTTCCAGCTGCTGAGACAATTACAAGCAAATCAAACCAACAAAAACTGTAATTTTGTGCGGGTGAGGAAACCTTCCTCCTTTTGTTGACCTGCAATGAACTCCCATCATTCTTCTAGCCATCCTATGCCTTCAGCTCTTTCCTGACCCTTAATCGCCAAAGAAATAAACAACTTGGCACAGTAAAGTCTTAAGGGCTCATTCACACTAGTTAGTTTCTAGGAAAGTTTCTCACTTAAGAACAGTGGATGGAGCCATGCAAATTCCTAAATTCTATCTGATCATCCAAACGACAAGACACCACAAATCTTATTAGTTTAAGTACAGTTGTGGGAGGAAATTCCTCAGGAGACCATCTGCCACCTCAACAGGAGCATGCCCAGGCATAGGGAGGTCATACAGGCACGTGGAGGCCACACACTCTACTGAGCCTCATTTTGACTTGTTTTAAGGACATTACATCAAATGTGGATCAGACTGTAGTGTTTTTTTCCACGTTAATTGTGAGTGTGACTCCAAATCCCGACCTCCATTGGTTGAGAAATTTGATTTCCATATTTTTTTGTGATTTTTGTGGTCGGTACATTCAACTACATAAAGAACAAAGTATATTTATAAGAATATTTCATTTATTTAGATCTAGGATATCTTATTTTTGTGTAACCTCTTTTTCTGAGCAGTGCATATTAGACTCCATTAGTAGCATTTGGTGCACATTTTTGGTGCTCACTGTGCAGCTTGCAAAATTTTCAGCATATTCAGACACAGCATATTGTGTTAACACACCCATTGAAATGCAGTGGGGCCTGTTAACAATGCCTTTAACATGTGAATGAAACAAATTATAAATTCTACTGGACATGGTTTGATCCCTGAGTAGTCACATTAATGTGGGCGCAAAGAAAAAACTCAATGGAGGCTCTTCCGTCACTTCTAATGTCCGATCCTCATTTTAATAATTTTATTTTTAAACTAAATGTAGGTCATGCTGCACTACTCTCTGCTGCTTTTGTCATCAGATTATGAGTCTCAAAAAGTGGGATGTGGGTCTTGCTAGACAGCAGGCCTTACATTGAGACAAATGACCCTTGATGTCATTGCGCCTAGAAAGTGAGCAGTGCTAAATTGATAAGATTGGATTGTCTCTGTGATTTAGGTATGGAAAGGTCTTATAACATTGTCCCCTAGCAGCTGTTCTGTAAATTGATATGCTGATATAGCAGCAGTCAGGGAGGCTGGGCAGCATTGCTGGAATGCCAACACAATAGTGAATTCAGAGCATGTTGGGGACATCATAACTTGCCCTTCCTATGAGCTGCTGTTCGGGATGATAAATAATTAAGCAGACACTACAGTATAGAACCTAAAAAAAGAAATTGCTTAGTTTTCCTGCATGATATGCCGATCACACACATTATAGATGTCTTTACAAAGCAGCATTTGTGGGTCATATGTCAGCACTGTGCTTTTAGTTGGTCGTGGTCAGAAAGTCAATAATGCTATTAGGCATGCATATGTGTCTGGGGTTCAATGCAGTCAGAAAAAGGGTGGTGGCATTGGATCCAATTCTTTGTTCCTCCCTGTGCTCCTCCTTCTCCTGAGTTGTGTAAAACCATATTTTCTTGTTAAATTCCAAAATTGCTATAGCACTTCCAATAGAATTACTGGCTTTTTTTTTATTTTTTATATATATTCGTTTAGAACCTTGTTTCCTTGTCCTACCTTAGATCAAATAACCTTCCAATAATTAAACATCCCAGAAACTCATTGTTTAATCTCTGTTGATTGTCTAGATTAGCTGACAATCGTGTGTTTTATTGTATTTGCTAACTGATTTCTTTGCTATTGTGGGTTGTGTGAGTCACAAGTGGCCCAACACTATGTTCACTGTTATAATTTTGTTGGCAAGTCCACCTATGTATTACCACTCTTTATGTAGTCTACTCTTGGATTTAATTTGCTCCTCTCTGAAGTTAAGATTTAATCCATTGCGTCTAGCTGATATGGCATGGCCCACTCATTGTGGTACTGTATACCTCTGTGTTGGTCTGAAGAGAACCCTTTAAAGATCCTTGGCCAAAGCCGTCTGTTGTAATTGTCTTGGCCAAATATATGCAGTTTGTCAAGTGAGGTCACTGATTAAACAGGACCGACTAATAAACTACTGTCCTGCACAAGACACATAGCCTAAAGGTCCCCATACACCTTTTTAGATTTCTGTCAGAATTCCTTTAGATCTCCTTTTGTTTTACCAAAACCATGTGATATCAGGGACTTTCTAAACCATCAAGTCTATCTGTGTTCAATCGCAGAGGATCCGGCCCTACATATTTGTTGGTAGATCTAGGGGAGGTCTGACAGAGAGATCTAAAGGTGTATGGCCAGCTTTAAGCTAGGCATACATGGTTCGATTTTAGCGTTTAATCGACCTTTTAACGATCAAAGTTTACCCTGATTGAACTTAAACCGTATACTGCACACATGGTTCGAAAAGTGTTCAATACCGATCAAAACATTGATCGAAAAGTGATTGGTGTAAAATAGCGCGTTCGATAAGGAACCGCCATTTATCAAAAGAACAGAAAATTGTTGCTTAAACAAGAGATTTGTTGTTATCTTAAAAAAGTTACAATACAAAAAATTAATATGCAAATACCCTTACCCTAGCTTACTCTAACAGTGCATAATGGTCTTACAGCAGGCAGCATGTTGGTCCTTCTCTCCTTCCTTCTGCCCCCAACACACA
>CM070034.1:152033995-152047974 GCA_036250615.1 Ptychadena robeensis
GGGGGTTTTTACCAGGTAGGGCTACACTGTTTCCCCTGTTACACCTTCCAGGAGACGTGTGGGGTCACGTCAGGAGTGGAGTAGGTGGTCTGGGATCCAGGAGGGCAAAACCAGGTAAGGGGGGTGCAACACGAGGATAAGGTTAGGGTTCAACCAAGACGGGTATCAAGGAGGGAGGAGCAGAGGAAGGAACAGGATAACGAAACAGGGATGGTGGTCCAGGTCTGGCACAGTCAGGGGCAGAGGCAGGTCGGGTGTCCAAGGGGGGAACAAAACCAGGGTCAGCCACGGGACACAGGGTAACGGATCTTTAGTAGGACACGGATGGGTTGAGGCCAGGAATTGGAGAGACGAAGGGTAAACCCAATGAACCAGCACACTTCTACTTCCACTGGCTTGTGCTTAAATAGGAAGTTGCTGAACCCTGGACCAATCAGCTGACGGACCTGTCAGACTGCTGATAAGTGGTGAGACTCAGCTGGACCAATGGTTCCCATGAAGCAGGCTGTGTGTCCACTCCTCTGCAATTCCAGTTCAGGTTACTGATGCCAAGAATTGCGAGTGGCACAACAGCCAGAATCGCCCCCACGCCACTGAGGCAACCCAGAACCGAGTCCTGGGTTCGAATCCCAGACAGGGAACCTAACATTACGCCCCCCCTCTTCCAAGCGGCTTCCAGACGCTTTTAAGGGCGAACCATCTCCCCAGCCATGTCAATCAAAAAACACGAGCCAGATCACGGTTGCTGGTTCCACGGGCATGGGGGGCAGCAATTTTGCTGCGAGCAAGGACAAAGGGCATCCCCAACCACTATACAGGGAAGACCCCGGTGCCAAGGGCAGGGCCGGCCGAGTAGGGTCAGGAGGGACAACAGACAGCAAACGGACAGAATCAAGACACGACATCAGGCAGGAGCCCAGCAAGGTCAGGACAGACCACAGGACAGGAAACGGGCAGAGCCAGGACAGACATCAGGCAGGAAGCCCAGCAGGGTCAGGACAGGACAACAGACAGGAAAACCGGCGGGGTCAGGAAGAACATCAGGCAGGAGCCTCGGCAAGGTCAGGACCAGGACCACAGACAGGAACACGGCGGGCAGAGCCAGGACAAGACATTCAGGCAGGAGCCAGCAGGGTCAGGACAGACAACAGACAGGAAAACGCGGGGGTCAGGGCGGCCAAACGAACAGGAGCCTAGGAAGGGCAAGCTGGACCTTGAGCAAATGGCCATGAGCTTCAGGCTGAACAGCACTGTGCATCTCGGGGAAGGTGTGGTGCTGCACAGTGGGTATAAGCCGTGTTGGTGGCAGGACTATCAGCGACCTCGGTTTGAGTCCGACAGAAGCAGTAACAGCCTTGGCAGAATTTTAGGGCAAGTCAGTAGTAGGCTAGTGCGGAGGCTACAGTGAGCAGAGGCACCAACAGGTTTGGACTGAACCTCAGGCAAGCCACTGGTGGGTACAATCTTGTACTGCATACAGACCAGTAGACCACTAGCCGAGGTCAGGTTGGAGCCTGGGTAGGCAGCAGGCAGGTGCTGCCTGGTCCGCAAAGCCGACTCCCTGGGGGAACTGGCCGGACCACGGGTAACCTCCCCGCTGGAATGTGTTGGTTCCACGAGGGATAATGCCACACCAATACTGACAGAGGTATAAGGAGGACAGGTTGAAATATGTCAGGGCAGAGGAGTACCACCAGAGGATGTGGCGGAGCGACCCGTCATACAGGACAGAGTAACAGTCTGGGAAGAATCCAGGAGGCAGTTGCTGGTGCTGGGTTGGCAGGGGCAGGTTCTGGGGCCCCTAACAGGTTCAGCAGGGTCCAGGAGAGGGACAGACTAGGTGGGTCCAGGACGGGAAAGGAAAAAGGACAGAATCAGGTGGGTCCAGGAAGGGACAGACTAAGGTGCGGTCCAGGAAGGGACAGACTCCGGTGGGTCCCAGGTAGGGACAGAACTCAGGTGGGTCCCAGGAAGGGACAGACTCAGGTGGGTCCAGGAAGGGACAGACTCAGGTGGGGTCCCAGGAAGGGACAGACAGGTGGTTCCCCGGAAGGGACAGCTCAGGTGGGTCCCCGGAAAGGACAGAGCACTCAGGTGGTGTCCCCGGATGGGACAGGACTCAGGTGGGTCCGGAAGGGACAAAACTCGGAGGGGTTTTCCAGGAAGGGACAGACTCAGAAGGGTCCCAGGAAGGGACAGACTCAGAAGGGTCCGCAGGAAGGGACAGACTCGGGACGCGTTCCGGGCAGGGACAGGTTCAGGAGGGTCCCGGGCAGGGACAGACTCAGTGGGTCCGACAGCAGTGGGGGGTCCCCGAAAGGGACAGACTCTGGGTGCGTGGACCCCCGGAAAGGGAACAGACTCAGAGTGGGTCCCCGAAAGGGACAGACTCAAGTGGACCCCCGGAATGGACAGATCAAGTGGGTCCCACGGAAGGGACAGACTCAAGTGGGTCCCCGGAGGGACAACTCGAGGAGGGGTCCAGGAAGGGACAGACTCGAGATCAGGACTCAGTCAGGGGTCCCGGACAGGGACAAGACTCAGATGGTCCCGGAAGGGAGTCAGGTGGGTCCCCGGAAGGGACAGACTGAGGTGGATCCCCGGAAAAGGGACAAACTCGGAGGGTCCCAGGAAGGGACAGACTCAGAAGGGTCCCGGGCAGGGACAGGTTCAGGAGGGTCCCGGGCAGGGACAGGTTCAGGAGGGTCACGGGCAGGGACAGAGTCAGGAGGGGTCCCGGGCCAGGGACAGATTTCGGAGGGTCCGGGCAGGGACGGATCAGGAGGGTTCACGGGCCCAGGGACAGGTCAGGAGGGTCCCGGGCAGGGACAGACAAGATTCAGGAGGGTCCCGGGCAGGGAAGGGTCCGGAGGGTCCGGGCAGGGAAAGGTTCAGGAGGGTACAGAAAGGTTTGGTGAAGGTGGCCAGGGCGGCTTGGTAGCATCTAGACAAGAGGGCGGACTGGAACGGAGCAGACTGAGGAACCGGACAAACACTCTAGCAAGGGAAGGAATATCGAAACTTTGGAGACAGAGGGGCGCGTCTGTCAAGTGGGGGCTTGTTGCAGACTATTTTTCCGGCTCACCCCTCTTTTTGCCACGGACCCTGCACCGCTTTAGTACCTCGTCCCGTGCAGGCCCTACCCATTCTTGTGGTGGGTACCCTACCGACGCAATTTTTCCAACCCGCATAGTGCACCCCCCCCCTTTTGCCCCCCCCCCCGCCCCTACTTCTCTTTTGGTGCCCACTTTCCGGTCTTACAAGCCCAGTGTACATTGTATCCTCGCTGTATTCCTCTCCCCCCTTACGCACGCACAGTCAGCACATACAATGACACCAGGTTCAGCTCCAGACTACAGACCATGCACTATCCTCTATGCCCTTTCAGCTTTTTTTAGAGCCCGCTTTGTCAGATAGGGCGTCCCCCTCCCAGCTGCAATCTTACTTTCCTTCCCACCATCTTTCTCCTTCTACATCGGACTTTAGTTTAATATTTTTCACGATACCCATCACCCTGCACCCGACAGTGTCAGAGCCCTCAGTGGCATAATCCTACTGTCCCTCACGAGCTCGCCATTCTATAGGGCCGCATAGAGTTCTTAAAAGCCTTTAGTGTCTATGTAATGGGCTTCTACGTTAGTGAGGAGTAGTGAATTCACACGGTCTTGGCGGCCGACCTTTGTACTTGGTTGGATTCGAGTACCAGGTCGATCTATCCTCGTGGACTTTTTGCACGGAGAACTTGCATCACCGCTTATGTCATTCGCTGGGTTACCCCCTCCTTTTACCACTTCGTCGATTTTTAAAATTTCGTACTCTCGGATACTCTATTCTATACCTTATAAAACACAGAAAATTATGATTTTTGAGAAGTGAAGTAATTTCTTACAATTGGACATGCTGAAAAATTTCCATCGATTTGTACAATGAACAAACTAAAATCATGGATTGTATTGGATGAACACATTTGCATATGACTATTTCCTGTGTTTTGTGATCGAAACTAAAATCAGTGATTTTAAAAGTATTACGTTCAAACCTACCATGTGGTACTACTTTTGATTCGATTACAATCGGTGTCTTATGAAAAGATTGCAATCTTAAATTGAATTGAAGATCCTTTGTGTTAAAATCGAACCGTGTATGCCTAACTTTATATGATGGAGGGCACAGTAGAGTGCCGCTGACCTGTCTTTCCATCTTTCCTCTTAATAGAACAGAACAGGCACTGTGTGCAGCACATAAGTGTTCTTTTGTGTTTGGTAAAGATCAAAAAGCAACAATATTTTTTGTGTATACTTAGCTGATGTCAAACAGTTTTGCCAAATCAAGTTTTCTTCTCGTTGATGGACTTCTTGCTACTCTTCACTTCTCTTACAGGTCATACCATTGATTGCTATTCCTGTGACTATGGAATTTGCCTAGCTCCTTCTAAGGATTCCTGCAGCTTTGGACAAGTCTGTGGCACGGAAACAGCAAAAGATAACACTGGTGAGTAGTTGTAAGTGTGCCACCTGAATGTATGTATTCTTACAAATTCCTTAAACACGATAGGCAGTACAAAAATATTAAAAGAATCCAGTAACAGTTGAAGGTGTGACACATGTGCCCCTTCAATCTCTGACGCGTTTCGCCCTGTCGGGCTTCCTCAGGGAGATGTACTGCCTATCGTGTTTTTAAGGAATTTGTAAGAATATCTCCATTTGGACCACCCAATTCTGGGGTGATAACCCGTGGATATATTCATCACTCATGAAATGATTGTACACTAGTCCGACACAATAAAGACTTTTTATCTTTATTATAACAAATGACTTCTTGTCTGATCCTTGTGCCTGCAATGCAATCTATTTAGAATTTGAAATGGGCACAGGTCCATCTGTTTGCTCATCAGGTGTTGCATTTATATATCACACACCCTTAACATATGACTCTATCCCACCTTAGCTTTATTTTCTATTTAATACCCTAATCGTACTCAAGGTAGGATTTTTCAAACGCCAAGCTGTTTTTTCCAGCGCTAAAATGTTTGTGAATCTCATTTTACTTCACATTACTTTACATGTCCATTTCTCACCCTGTGTATTAGAAGCCACTAATGGAGAACCCAGCTGGGTTGGTGGAACTTGGCATCCTCTCCAGTGTTTGGATTTTAGTTTAGAATCATTGGATTTCAGTTCTTTCCACCATAAAGACTCCACTGTTAGTGATGAGCGGCATAGGCAACATTCGTATTCGCGGCACGCCGCGAATTTTATGGGAAACATTCGGAAAATATTCACATTCGGCAATATTCGGGGTTTTTTTTTTTATTGCGAATATCGGCAGTTTATTGCGAATTTCGCGCGCGCAATATATGTTTAACATGGCGCGAATTTTTATGTGAATTTAAAAAGTGAAGATTTTCGCAATATTTGCATCACCCCAATATTCATTTAAAAAACTGTTGATGGTGTTGCTAAGCTCTTGTTGCAGCCTTCCCATTCGTCCACTTGCATTGAGAGGCATGTGTAATGGATAAAAAATACCGAATATCCGGAATTGCGAATATTCGGCAATATATTCACCATCTTCGCGAATTTCCGAATTGCCGATATTCGCGATTAATATTCGGAATCCGAATATTCGCGATCATCACTATCCACTGTGTACATGCGATCTGCTTGCATTGCATATACAAGCACAGACACTGGGTCTAAAATGCATTATTGGCATTATGAAGGCCGTATTAACAGATGCTGTATCTTCAGCTTTATACTCACCAATGATGGGGGGGGGGGGGGGGGGGGGGGGGGGGATAGTTGGTATCAGTGGCAGCCTCATCTGTGTCTCTTATTCTTGAAAGCCAGAGTGAAGAAACTTGGGCAGTATTTAAATTTCAATGGATACATTGTTTTCTGAACCCTGATGACTAATTTTTTGTTTTCCTAGGACTTCTGAACCTGAAGAAGAAAGGATGTTTAAGTCTTCTTGACTGTGCCTCTGAATCTTCAGTGACGTATCTGGGCTATACCGTGACAACCACACGCTCCTGTTGCATTACCAGCCTCTGCAATTCAGCTGCCACCCCAAAAGTGTCCATAGTCACTGGGGTCGCTGCCTTGGTAGCTTTCCTTTTTAACAAGCTGATATAAACTGAAACCAACAGGACAAATACGTCAGAGGTATAGCCAAGACTCCTCCTATCTATTTGGCCAGTACACTCCTCCAGTTGTGGATGGGAGCCACCAAGAGCAGTACCACCCATCCTTTCCTACTTACACTTCTCTTTGTACCATGTTTGCCCCCCCCCCCCCCTTATGGGCTGTAACTGCAAGCTTGTGCTTCTGAGCTTTTTACTGCATTCCCTGTGAGCTTGTGCTATAATCTTTATCCAATCTGCTAAAATGTCTTCCATTTTTCAATAAAACATTTTTAATAATTTGTTTTCTCTAAACTATTTAACCTTTTTCTAGCATAGAAAGTTATTTTAAAATATTTCTGGTGTCCATCTATATTTTAGTCACTTTGTTTTCTTGAGAGCTTACAGGGGGAAAAAGTAATCTCTCCAGCTTAGACTTGCTTCCATCTAAGGCAGGGATGGGCAAACTTGTTGGCCACAATTGTTTTTTTTCCCTTTAAATATGACATAGGGGCGGGACCAAGTGCCTGCAAGGGAGCCCAGTATAGGTGTACTAAACCCTCATAGCTAGGTCAGGATATTTAAAAATAAATAAATAGATGCTTTTGATAGAGAATCTTTAACATCCTATTGCAGGCAAACTTTGGCTTTTAGAAAACAACACCTAGAACATAATTGTTTGAATTATCTTCACTTATTGCAGGGAGCCAGAGCGTCTCGACACCAAGGTGTCGATCTAGCGCACATCGGTGGCCACTCGATCGAATACAGGTTGGTGAAACAGGTATCGGACATGTCTGTAAAGCCTGCCCAGGGTCCCCATCCAAAGGATTGGACAGGAATCAAGCACCTAGTGGTGCAACTTGATTCACGTCAAATCGATGGGCACCCAAACGCTAAATCGGGTCATCACTTGAGCGCCCATCGCAACGTGTATGGGCAGCTTAAAGTGCTGGTTTTGGCCCCCAAACCTTAGTTTGCCCATGTCTCATTTTTACAATGGATGAGGTAGTACGATTTGTCCTTGTTTAAGATCTGTAAAGGAGGCATGCCCCTTTACTCCTATGGACATTACCCAGTCAAAAAGGTGGGGGGGGGGGGAGGGGAACATCCTAGCCCATTTACAATGGGCAGCATCTTCACTACACTAAAATCCCCACGTTCGCGTTGAAGACAAGGCCTTTGTTATAGTTGTCCCTGGCTGGAAATTTTAGCTTGCCATTTCTTTTCAAAAACTTAAAATGATTTCATTTTCTGTCTTGGTGAAAATGATCTTCAGAACTTTTAAATGGTTAACTCTTTCCAGAGGAGACCCAGACAGCAATGAAGAACTCACAAAGGGTCTACTCCTTAAAGCCCCATACACATTTCAAAGTTCCCATTTGATCAACCTAAAAATCGATTGGTTTAAGTTGATCGACTGGAAACTGATGCCTGTCCACATGGTTCAACCTGAATCGGTCAAAAAGTAATCAGACATGTGTGAATTTTGATTGAGTACACATTGAATGTATATAGAATATTATTTTGTTGTGGCTGACGAGACCGCCCCTGTTCTGAGATATTCTGCTACCCTTACAACTGCACATGTGCAGATAGCCCTAGTTTTGGGGCTTTTCAGGTTTAATCTTAATTGCGGGTGTCAAGGTTAGGGGTTGGGGGGATTGGGGAACTTAACCCCCGATCCACAAAACTTACCCTACTATCAAGCACCACTCCCCCCCCCCCCCCCCCCCCCCCCCCCCCCTAACCTTGACACCTGAAATTCGGAAGATTAACCCTGAAAAGCCCCAAAACAAGGGCTGTCTGCACATGCACAGTTGTAAGGGTAGCAAAATAGCCCAAAATATAAATATTTAAGTGATAAATATTTAGTTTAGACAAAGAACCGCTTGGGAGCCAAAAGAGCCGGCTCTTTAAAGGTAGCCGATCCATAAGAGCCAAATCTTTGCAAAGAGCCAGAATTCCCATCACTAATGCAGTGATGAGGAGGATGGCAGGCTGATCCTCTGGGGCACACACTGAGATGAGGGACACAGTCCGGGTGGTAGCTGAAGTGCTCTTGGTGGTCAGGTTTAACATGCTTATGTCAAGGTCCCTTATTTTTGTGACACCAGTACCATTATTGGTGGTACCAGCATTTACTGAAATTTACAAACCATTTACCAATTTTTCTGAAACTGCTGCATTGCAGCAGGTTGCATTTAATAAGGAAAGTCTTTTGTACACCCCAATGTCTCAGTCTCCACCTCCATACAACTTTCATGAGACCTACCAACAACTATGTAGTATAGTGACCTCCCTGATAGAATACATATCCTATTACATGGTTTTGGTAGAAGAAAAGTTGGTTTTACAGCAATTGCATGGTAATTGTATGGGGGGCTTAACAGATTTGCAAGGTTTTACCAGGTCACACACACATACAACACACCCCTTTGCACGGTGAATTTCTACAACAAACGGTCACTATTCGTCTTTTTGATTTGCATGCCTTGTCAAATATACATTCTAGGCAAAAAATAAATCCATAAAATATAGACACAGCTTAAACTTTAAAGAATGTACAGCTTTAATTTCCCACACCTCCACTTAAATTGAAGCACTTACTCCTTTTACATGCCGCTTGATCTGGCCTGTGTCATGGATGGGGTAGCTTGAAAATAGGACCCCTAACCACTAGGGAAAGATAAAATAAACAGTGTATTTATGCATATAAAGAGGACCAAATATGTGTGGTACCCAAAATAAATGAACCCCATGTCTGGAGTCTCTTTATGTAAAAAAATAGGCCATATACTTGTGAGAATGAGAGCAAAATAAATAGCATATAGCTGTGAAATATCAGACAGCATACCAATTCACCAAACCGCATTCTCCAATATAATTTTTGCATTGGAACACAAACTCCAGGGATTAAAAATGGCCTCAACCCTCTGAATCTCCTGCAGGAGGATATACACCTGATAGATTTGATTTGGTTTCTATGGGAGATCAAAACCTGACATTGCAACACAAACAAAACATTAGCAGCAAAAATAGAAGGGAAAGGGAAAACCAAATTTACCTCAGCTGCCAAGATGGAGTAGCCAGGTGCACACCACCAGCCTCATGACACACACCATTTTTTTTGTCCACAAACAACTTAATTTGTAGCACAGACAAATGGACAAAGCATTAAATTGTATTACATTTTTTTCTTCCTAAGTATACATCCAGACACATTTTTATTCACATTTATATTCAAAAAAGTTTGCATAGTTTCATTTACAATGTTACTACTATGTCAGTAAAATAATACTATGTCAGTAAAAAACACTTGCATTATTTTAACCTTTTAACCCTTTAGTGAACAAGTGTTTTCCTGTGATCAGTTTAGGCCTCTTTTTCTTTAAACTGACACTTAATATCCTGAAAATGCTAGCAATTGTGTTTATTCTATCCCAGTGACACCAATAGTATTTGGTTTACTTTTCACCCACTGACGTTATTTATTTGATTTGTATTGATTTTAATGCTAGAGAGCTTATTTTATTCCACTGACAGCAACAAACTCACAAAAATACAGTGCACAGAAAAGACACATCAGCAGATTTCTGTGATGACGCCAGCAACACATAAGGCTATGTTCCCATATAAGCGATTAATCGCCTCACGCTTGCGATTTTTATCATGGGCGTATTCCCTGGCAGGCGATTGCGCTTCATTGCTCACGTGATCGGATCAATTGACCAGGCGATCTTGGAATGGGGGCGATTACAAGCTGGGGGCTTATAATAGGGGCTTTATAATGGGGGCGATTTTTTTTAAAACAAATCACCCCCATTATAAAAAAAAACTTGCATCCATAGAGAATGATTGAACAGAATTTTTTGATCATTTCCATTCATGTCTATGGGCCCGATCATAAAAACAATCACGACCACCCGTGATCAGAACACGGAGAGCCATGATTCTGATCGCGGGTCCAAACGCTGCCGCACACACCATCAGTTGAGCGAAGACAAGCCCATTCAATTAAATGGATGCAATTGACTTCGATTTCCGCACGCAATTAAAATCACGAGTGCATGGCAATTAATTGCCTATGTAGGAACACAGCCTAAGGGCTTGTTTCCATTAGAGCGGTCAGCCGCGGATGCATGCAGGTAAAAGCACGCATCCGACTGCAATCATATAGCTAGCCATACACGTGTCGGATTCCATGTCCAATCGATTCATCATCCGATCGATTCCGGCGATTCTGCTGGGAATCGCAGGTGTGATCAATCGGCCAATTAAGAGTATCCATCGCAGCATACCACCTTGTCCAACGGATTCCGGGACGGATCCGTGTCCGATTGTCCACCTCACAACTGGCAACTCCCCCTAATCCGGACAGAATCGCATGAGAAAGACCAACATGTTGGTTCTCCGTCGGATCCGATTCTGAGCCCCTGATCAATCGGACGTGATCGATCGGACCAGGTGGGCTGCATGTGATTCCGGCACGATCGTTTGGCGTGCACGCGCCTGGAATCGATCGTGCCGGAATCCGGTGCGAAACTTCTGCAGTCGTGCACAGATGTGCGCGGACGCGGTTGAGGGTGTTGTTTTGAACACCACCCTACCACGTTTTTATCCTTATGCCGGATTTTGAACACATCCATTTATTTCCTATAGGCACGGTCGGGGGGCAATCACAAAAACCACATCCGATCCGATGACCACATGCGACCACTTGCAAAACCGCTTGGGTATTGGTCGCCCGTGGACGCAGGCAAGTGGTTAAACTGCATCCATCAGCATCTGACCGCTCTAGTGGAAACAAGTGGCAAAGTGTGTTGAGGTGCCATATGGGGCTCTTTTACACTGTTTACTTTCAAACTGCACAACTAAGGGCCACCACTTCCACTACAGCGGTCGGCCGTGGATGCATGCGGGTAAAAAATTTGCTTTGGACTGCAATCATATAAAACACATGGGCCAGTTTCCACTTTTGTGGATGTGCGCGGACACGGTTAAGGGGGCGGTTTTGAATGCCACCTTACTGCGTTTTTATCCGCATGCCGTGCTGGACCGCATCTGTGTGCGGAAATCCACGTGTGACCACGTCCATTCATTTCCTATGGGCACAGTCGGGGGGCAATCACAAAAAACGCATCCGATCGTGCAGACGACCACGTGCAAAAGCGCATGGGTATCGGTCAGCTAAGGTTAGCGGTTAGCTAATCAAATTAGTAGCCAAAGCTTTAACAATTATAATGAGCAGTAGATTTTTCATATACAAATGGGGTTGTTATGTAATATTAAAATTACAGTATGTAAAACCCTTGTTTTAGTCCCAGTTTACAACTATGCAGTGCAGCACAATATATCAAATCAAGTGAAGAACCCCATAGGCCAGGGCATTAACCATTGCGGCATGATTTTTCAAAACTTGGTAAACTGCAACATTTATGTGATACCAACAATGATGGGGTGCAATCATCATCAATGAAGTCTTTTATACGAATCCCATTTATTTTAAATAGGCGGTACCCATGGTGTGTGCGTGTCTCTTCATGGAATGTTAGACCGTAGTGGAGCCTCAGCCTAACCTATCATCTCATCCACATTCAGTTGTTGTCTTTTGCACTCATTGTCATAACTGCCACAGAATTACTCTCAGACCAAACACTGCATGGCATGAAGCACACTGAGTTCAAACACAGCACACTGAGCGCAATTTTTCATTTCATTCATTTATTGTATAACTGCGCATACTGAATACAAATGGTGCACACTGTGAGCAAATGGTGCACAATAAACGCAAATACTGTACACTGAGGGCAAATGGCGTGCACTGAATGTAAATACCGTACACTGATGGCAACTAGCGCACACTGCAAATTTTTTACCTTGAGCAAAAATGCCTCATAATGAGCAGAAATTGTTAACACTGCAAGCAAATTATTCATCTTGAGAATAAATGGCGCACACTGAGGGCAAATTATTAAACCTTCAGGATAAATGCTACACACTGAATAAAACCAGTGCAAGCTTTGAGCAAATTGCGCACACTGAAGGAAAATGGATCACACTGTGAGCAAGTTCTTTACCTGGAGTATTAATGCTACATTGAGTGCAAATAGTGTAATATGTGAAAAAAATCTTCACCTTGAGTATAGATGCTGCACACTGAAATAAATCTGTGCACGCTTTGAGCAAATATGCTATTCTGAAGTGCAAATTCTTCACCTTGAATATGCCGTAACAATAAATAAAATCGGAGGAAGCATTGAGCAAATATCGCACACTGAGGGCAAATGACGAACACCAAGGACAAATGGCTCACTGTGAGCAAATTCTTTACCTTGAGTATAAATGCCGCACACTGAGTGTAAATGGCACACACTGTTAGCAAATTCTTCACCTTGCGTATAAATGCCATACACTAAATAAAATCGGTGCAAGCTTTGGAAAAATGCCGCACACTGAGGCAAAATGCTGCACACTGTTGGGCAATTCTTTACCTTGAGTATAGTTGCTGCACACTGAGGGCAAATGCACACACTGAGGGCAAATGGCTCAGACTGCAAGCACATGCTTTACCTTGAGTATAAATGCCGCACACTGAGTGCAACTGGCGCACACTGTGAGCAAATTCTTCCCCTTGCGTATAAATCCGTACACTGAATAAAATCGGTGCACGCTTTAAGCTAATGCCGCACACTGAAGGAAAATGACACACACTGTGAGCAAATTCTTCACCTTAAGTATAAATGCCGCACACTGAAAAAAATCGGTACACACTTTAAACAAATGTCGCACACTGAGTGCAAATAGTGCACGATGCGAGCAAATTCCTTACTTTGATTATACATGCCACACAATGAATAATATGGTGCACACTGTGGGCAAATGGTGCACACTGAGGGAAAATGGAGCAAGCTGTGGGCAAATTCTTTACCGTGAGTATAAATGCTGCACACTGAGTGCAAATACCGCACACTGAGAGTACAATATTTACCTTGAGAAAACATGCCGCACACTGAGTGCAAACACCCCACAGTGAGGGCAAATGGTTCGCACTGTGAGTAAATTATTTACCTTGAGTATAAATGCCGCACACTGAGTGTAAATGGTGCACACTGTGATCAAATTCTTCACCTTGCATATAAATGCTGTACACTGAATAAAATCAGTGCACGCTTTGAGCAAATGCTGCATACTGAGGGTAAATAGGGCAGACTGCGAGCAAATTCTTTACCTTGAGTATAAATACCGCACACTGAGCGCAAACGCTGCGCACTGAGTGCAAATGCTGCTCACTGAGGGCAAATGGCTCACACTGCGAGCAAATAATTTACCTTGAGTATAAATGTCGCACACTGAGTGAAAATGGCGCACACTGTGAGCTAATTCTTCACCTTGTGTATAAATGCCGTACACCGAATAAAATCGGTGCACGCTTTAAGCAAATGCCACACACTGAGGGAAAATGCCTCACACTGCGAGCAACTTCTTTACCTTGAGTATTAATCCTGTACACTGAGTGCAAATAGCGCATAATGAGTAGTGATGGCGCGAACCCGGAATTGCGCGAAAGTTCGCGAACCCGGCGAACCCGCCATTGACTTCAATGGGAGGCGAATTTTAAAAAACAAAGGGACCCTTTCTGGCCACAATAGTGTTGGGAAAGTTGTTTCAAGGGGTCTAACACCTGGACAATGACATGACAGAGGGGGATCCATGGCAAAACTCCCAAGAAATTTTTTTTCACACACTAAATCCACACCAAGGGATTCTACAATGATAGTCAATGGGATTTGAGCTTGAGAGCACTAAACAAGATGGTTGGACACTGGGGGAGATGGTCAGTTTGGAGGACACTGGT
>CM070034.1:152047999-152060704 GCA_036250615.1 Ptychadena robeensis
GGTCATTTGGAGGACAACTGGTGGTGATGGTAGTTGTGGAGGACATGGTGGTTATGATCAGTTGGAGGAACATGGTGGTGATGGTCAGTATAGAGGACAACTGGAGGGTGAATGGTCAGTATGGAGGACACTGGTGGTGGATGGTCATTATGAGAGACACTGGTGGTGATGGTCAGTGTGGAGGACACTGGTGGTGAGGGTCAGTAATGGAGGACACTGGTGGAGAATGGGACAGTGTGGCAGACATGGGGGGAGATGGTCAGTGTGGAGGAGGCACTGGGGGAGATGGTGCAGTGATGGAGGACACTGGGGGAGAATTGGTCAGTTGTGGCAGAGCACTGGGGGAAGATGGACAGTTGTGGCAGACACTGGGGGAGTATGGTTCAGGTGGAGGACACTGGTGGTGATGGTCAGTGTGGAGGACACTGTGGGAGATGGTCAGTGGGCAGACAGCTGGGGGAGATGGCAGTGTGGAGGACCTGGGTGGTAGATTGTCAAAGTATGGAGGACACTGTGGTGATGGTCAGTATGGAGGACACTGGTGGAGTAGAGGGTCAGTGTGGCAGACACTGTGAGGGGCCAGTGTGGCAAACACTGGGGAGAATGGTCAGTGTGGCAGACACTGGGGGAGATGGTCAGTGTGGAGACACTGGTGCAGATGGACAGTGTTGCAGACACTGGTGGTGTGTCTAATGGAGGACACTGGTGGTGATGGTCAGTATGGAGGACACTGGTGGTGATGGTCATGTGAGGACACTGGTGGTGATTGTCAGTATGGAGGAACACTGGTGGAGATGGACAGTGTGGTAGACACTGGGGGAGATGGTCAGTGTGGAGGACCACTGGTGATGATGTGTCAGTGTGGGAGGACACTTGGGGAGATGGTCAGTGTGGCAGACACTGGGGGAGATGGGACAGTGTGGAGGACACTGGTTGGTGATGGTCCAGTGTGGAGGACATTGGGGGAGATGGTCAGTGTGGCAGACACTGGGAGATTGTCAGTATGGAGGACACTGGTGGTGATGGTCAGTATGGAGGACCACTGGTGGAGATGGTCTGTGGGCAGACATTGGGGTAGAGTGGTCAGTGTGGAGGACCTGGTGCAGATGGAAAGTGTGGAGGACACTGGTGGTGATAGAGCAGTATGGAGGACATCTGGTGGTGATGGTCAGTATGGAGGACAACTGGTGGTGATGTCAGTGTGGAGACACTGGTGGTGATGGTCAGTATGGAGGACACTGGGGAGATGGACAGTGTGGCAAAACTGGGGAGATGGTCAATGTGGAGGACACTGGTGGTGATGGTCAGTGTTGGTGGACCACTGGGGGAGAGGTCAGTGGGCAGACACTGGGGGAGATGGACAGTGTGGCAGACACTGGTGGAGATGGTCAGTGTGGAGGACACTGGTGTGATGGTCATTGTGGAGGACACTGGGGGAGAGGGTTCATGTGGCAGACACTGGGGGAGATGGTCATGTGTGGAGACACTGGGGAGATTGTCAGTATGAGGGACACTGGTGGTGATGGTCAGTATGGAGGACACTGGTGGTGATGCAGGTGGCGGACACTGGGGAGATGGTCAGTGTGGCAGACACTGGGGAGATGGACAGTGTGGCAGACACTGGGGGAGATGGTCATGTGGAGGAGCACTGGTGGAGATGACAGTGTGGCAGACACTGGGGAGATTGTCAGTGTGGAGGACACTGGTGTGATGGTCAGTATGGAGACACTGGTGGTGAGGGTCAGTTTGGAGGACACTGGTGGTGATGGTCAGTATGGAGAACACTGGTGGTGATGTCAGTATGGAGGACAACTGGTGGTGAGGGTCAGTATGGCAGACACTGGTGGAGATGGACAGTTGGCACAAGGCTGTAAGGGATGGAAAGCCGTGCACTTTTAGTAATACCATTTAAAAAAATGAATAGGGTACAAAAAAATTGAGGCTGGGTATTACCCTTCCACCAATAACTGTGGCTGGGCACTGGGCACAGACGATTAGACAAGCTGTAATGGACGGAAAGCCTGCAATATTTAGTAATACCCTACAATAGGGTGAAAAAAAATCCCCTGGGGTAACAAAGTGCCACCAGATAACTAGGGTGGGCACTGGGCAAGTGTGGGGCGCACCCACAAGTTGGCACAAGGCTGTAATGGACAAGAAAGCCCTGCAATATTGAGAAAAATAAACCCACGAATAGGTGAAAAAAAAAAAAATCCCCTTGGTCCTGGGTTCGAATCCCAGCAGGAACCTAACAAACTCAAATTGGCTTGGTAAGCTCAGTGACCACTGACCTCCATACACAGGTGAATCCAATTATGAGAAAAAGTATTTAAGGGGGGAGCAATTGTAAGTTTACCTCCTCTTTGAATATTCTTTGAAGAGTAGCAAGATGGAGGTCTCAAAACAACTCTCAAATGACTTGAAAACAAAGATTTTCACCATCATGGTTTAGGGGAAGGACACAGAAAGCTGTCTCAGAGATTTCAGCTGTCCGTTTCTATATATTGAGGAAATGGAAGACCACAGGCACAGTTCAAGTTAAGGCTCGAAGTGACAGACCAAGAAAAATTTGGGATAAACAGAAGCGACGATTGGTGAGAACAGTCAGGGTCAACCCACAGACCAGCACCAAAGACCTACAACATCATCTTGCTGCAGGCGGAGTCACTGTGCATCCTTCAACTATTCGGCATACTTTACACAAGGAGATGCTGTATGCCAGAGTGATGCAGAGGAAGCCATATACTCCGCCCCACAGCACAAACAGAGACTCTTGGCTCCTTTGGAAGCTATAGGAAGTGTTTAGAGGCGTAATTTCTGCAAAAGGAGGATCTACTTAATATTGAGTTCATTTCTTTTTTGTGGTGCCCACACTTATGCCTAATTTTGTTTAAACAATTATTGCACGCTTTCTGTAAATCCTATAAACTTTGTTTCACTTCTCAAATATCACTGTGTGTGTTTCCTATATGATATATTTAATTGAAAATTTTTATCGTAACAACCAACGATTTATACAGGAAAATAATGAACATTGACAAGGTTGCCCAAACTTATGTACTCCACTATATATAAGTGTTCAATATCAATTGGATTACATTAATGCAATATCAAATTTACTAAGCAGTACTATCACAGCACATCACATTATCCTCCTCACTGATCGGGAGGAGGGGGGTCGCAGGGTAGAACGGCGGCAGATCTACACTCCACTCTCTATCTGGCTGTGCCTGTGTCCGCGGAAGCTGCAGAGTGCAGCTTCCACAGACATGGAGATACCTGCTGACACCTGCTGATATAAACAATAAAGATAGACATAGATGTCTACCTCTCTCTTCATTGTTTATATCAGTAGGGCTCTGGGCTCTGCTAGCATTAGCAATAATACAGTGCAGATTGGAGATCCGGCAGTGGCAGCTAATCTCCTTGCCGGGAGAGCTGGCGGGAAGCCAAGATGTGCATTCGGGACCCCCCCCCCCCCTCTGATTTTGGGGGTAAAAAGGGCATCTTATAGTCCAAATAATACGGTAAGTTAAAAGTCAAGTTTAAAATTTTCAAGTAAAATTTTGAATCTCATTTATGTAAAACCAAATTGTACTAGTGCAATACTTCTTATGTTATGTTCCCACAACCCTTTCCAACAATGTTGGTAATGATACTATGTACTGTGATACTGTGTTCAGGGGCTTTCCAATACAAAAAAAAATGAAATATTGCAACTATCTATAGTCCAAGGTTAGATAATTAAAGAGTTTGGCTATGTCTCCACTTTAGCGATCTCCCATGATTACAATCGCGGCACGGAGATTGTGGGAGATAGCTAGCAACTGCAAAGGAAGCAGGAAGTGGGGGGGGGGGGACAGGACATCTAGCCAAACTTACTTTATTAAAAAAAAGAGATTATGGCATTTGTTTGAAGTATTGGTGGAGGGTACTAGATTACTGAATTGTTCTTAGGTTGATTTGATATGTAATATGGCCCCCAATGAGCTGTCAAACGTTACCAATGGATGTCATATCTTGATGTTGCCCCCCTCCCTTTCCCCTTCATTTCAAAGTTATTGTTATCCTTAGTTATCAAAATAAAAAGTTATTTGATTTGATTAATGTTAGGACCTAGTTGAAATATGTAAATCGGGTACGTGTATTAGGGTCTATATGGCTTGTGTTTTTCTCTGTACCATTGTAAAACTAAAATTGTGGGACTGCAATACTTCTGTGCTGTGCAAACTTATTGGAAAAAAAGAAGATACAAGAAATTCTGAAGTAGTGTAACAGAGGAGCTTTATAGTGTAGACAAGAGAAGTTTCTTTTGAAAGATATTTTTACATTTAAGTCAAAAAGAGGTTTTACTGTGCTAATATGGGGCTTAAAGGAGGGGCAGAAACAGGAATTTAGAAGGGTGTCAAAGGATTGTAGAGAAGGAAACAATTAACTGACCCTTCATAAACTCTTCTGGTAGTGAGCAAGGGGAGGAAAGGGTGTGTGAGTGGGAAACCAGAGCTAAAATGGTGCAAGCCTCAGGAGACCAAGAAAGGAAACAATTCTAAGTAGTAAAGCATGATCAATAGCAGTTAAAAGCTAAAGACGAATAGATAAAGAGCATAGAATTGGGGCCTTGGAGGTTTAGCGGTTAGTAGATCATAAGCCGGTAGTGTTACTGAATACATGTTGTTCTAATATTTGTTTGGTAATGAGACAGATAATGTCTTTTTGTATTCTGCTGTAAATTGCTATATACAGTATGTCCTTGCAAGTGGACTATCTCCCTAGTAACAGAGACGGCACAGATGGGTCATAGACAGTACAATTATGATTAATAGGAGGAGCACCAAGTCTCCTGCCCTCTGTCTGCTAAGAGTGCCAGGGATGTCCCTGTGGGATTGGGCCTTCCCAGCAAGGCCTGAGAGACTTCAGGAATCAGCCATGCCTTGCAAGTGCGTGTCCTATAAGGACAAGGTGATGAGAATGGAGGACTTCCCCTTTTAACACAACCTAGAGACTATTCTCCACCTTCTTACAAAGACATTATCACCTCTCCTCTGGGTTAGCACCTCAGCTTTTCTTGTGTATATTGGATTTTAAATATCATTTATCATGCCAAGAACTGTTCCCTGCCAATGGGCTCATTGGCAGCATGAACATGTAAATATTCCTTTAGATTAGTTAAATAATTGCCTTCAATATATCAGTGTGTGTGGACATTCTTTCTTTATCCAAGTGTAGTATCACTGGTGGTCCAAGCATGGCATATGCTGCCTAAAAGAATCTGGTTGATCCATGGGTGCTATTGAAACAGGAGTGTAAAGTCCACAAAGCCCGACTCTCAGTGGTCACAGACCTGAGCAACACACTACTTGTGGCACCCCTGTATCTGCTGCTCAAGGAGCACACCATCTCCTATATGTGGTCTCAGCTACTTCTGTGGAGACATGCAGCTACCTTATTGACCACTAGAGATGGACGAACTGTCCGCAAGGCAGTTCGTTTTTCCTCCCACTGACGAACAGTATGGGTGTTCGACCCGCCCCCTTCGCCCACGAGAAGTTTATTGTTCTTCTGTCAGCTGGATTAGGCACAGAATGATCCAGCCAGAGGAAGAATTTTAGAGATCTCAGTCTCCAGCGCCCCACCCCCCACTTTCTGCCCCGCCCTCCACTTCCTGGCTGCAATCTCACAGCTGCGATTCTAATCACGGGCAGTGGAAAAATCACTGAGTGCTAGCGATCTCCCGCAGCTCCGCACCGCGATTACGCAGCAGGAGATCGCTAATGTGGGAACATACCCTTACAAAGCACAATGTAAACTTACAACACATTTTTGTATCCACTGTTATATTGACATTTCTCTACTCTTACAGTCTTGTAGTTCTACAAGTAATCACTTGATGGCAGTATTGTGAAAGCCTAACTTTTAGGAACTACTATTTGCTGATTAGAAGGTATTTTACATTTTCACAACAGGAAATGAGAGGACATATTTCTACTTCCTTTATTGGGAACTTTCCTTAACTTTCTCATGACTTCTAATGTGTGTATGTCTACTTACTTCCTGTATTGTATACTTACTTCCTGTAGTGACAGTGGTCATAGTATGCAATAAAGTGGACAATCTCAATGGCATAAAAAATATGACAAGGGGTCTAACCCTACTCTATCCAAAACAGAAAACATTTATTTTTTAAAGTGGACCTGAACTCACCTGATGTACTCCATGTCCCTCACAGGCGAATCCTGGATAGTAGGGACAATCTGTTCAAAAAAATAAACCATTAATGACTAAATCCCATTTGTCACATCCCACGCTTGCCCTCCAATGACATCTCTCCAAGGTAGAGAAAACTGACAGCTGCACTGATTCTGCATCGCTGCAAGCTCATGGATTCCTTCTGGCCCGAGTCTTTGGCGTCATCAGTGAGGGGGATGGTTGGTGCCATAGACCTCCATGTTAAAGGAGGGGGCATCACTTTTCCCTGCACATATTGCTGGCCTCTAATTGATGCCGGCGTTGTGTTGAGAGCCGGATGGAGGGCTGGGAATAATGGAGAAGTACAATGTACTCGATCGCACGTACAGCGGCTTTTCACGCCACAAAAAATGGTGTGAAATTACACTCAAAACTATTCATTATCGCCATCTAGTGGCTACTCCCCTTACTGCAGTTAATTAACCTCCACAATGCTATCAGCTTCTTAAGACAAAATATGGCAACTCTCGAAGTTCGATAAAACAGTAAGTATATTATTTTAGGCTTATGGAGCACTACTCCACCATAGTGCTGGCTCAGAGTTAAGTATAAGGTTTTTTTTAGTATACATCCGCTTTAATTATAGTTTAATACTTGTGCAACTATGTTTGAGGATTACATATTCTCTTTGCTACATTAACAATATGAATCAATGTAAAGGACACAAAATCTTCCTAATCATTTAAGTCTTTTGCCATTTTGAGTCTTGAGTGTTTCTCCTGGGAATGTACTAGAGTACCTAAAGGGAAGGTAAAGAATATGTAAAGAACAGCAGATACCACCAGCCACCAAGGCTCTACCCTTATAGTGTACTCTGTATATTTCCCCTACTTGCATAGGGGCATGGGGACTTTTATGGCCAATAAACCAGGGTTAGACGAAGCATACCTCCCCTCGCTACCTCCACTGGACTGCCTGTACTACTGATTCTGGGTAAGAGCCATAAGCCTCCACTGCTCTAAGTAGCTGGTTAGATTGTTTGCAACATAGACCCTATGCTTGAACAACCTGCTTCACTGGCTGATGGTGAACTGTACATAATCCCTTATTAAATATTAACCTCTAACTGTGTGTGTGACAGTGATTTTTTTTTTACATTTTTATCTGATGTCTGGGTCTGCACCCTAGAAGCCCCCCTTGACTGTTTTTTAATTAAAATTTAGACTTAACTTTGAAAGCCAACTTATGCCAAACCTACATGTGCCAGAGCAATCAGTTTTTTGTAGCCATACATGGTTGAATGTTTCTGTTTAAGTCGATCATGTGATTGATATCAAACTGAGAATTCATCAAAAAGTGATCGGACATGTTGGTAAGTTTTTTGGCTGATTATGCAATTATCTGACAGTTTTTCCAGGTGATGGTACTAGAAAGCATATGCACAGACCTAAGTTAGGAATCTATCAGACTGTGTGGCGGTACAAGCAATCAATGAACGAATGGAACTTGATTTTGAGGTGGCACTTGTGGTGGTGATACCTTATTCAGGGACTTTGAAATGAATGCCCAAATAAAGTACCATATATACTCGAGTATAACCTGACCCTAAGGTACCTAATTTTATCTATAAAAACAGGGAAAATGTATTGACTCGAGTATAAGCCTAGGGTTGGAAATGCAAAGTCAGTTTTCTAAACGAGAAAAATTTGAGAGAAAGCACCATTGCCCCTAGGAATTAATCAATCAGCTGAATCTTAGTGCCACATGCTCAATAAAGATAGGAGAACACAGGTTAATTGTTATTACAGGATGGGTTTTCACGACAATTCTTATGATTCAAACATGAAAATAAGTTTCCACTGAAAAAGGTCTTTTTAATTATTATTGGGACCAGTACATGCAATCTAAATGGAAATTTATTTTCATGTTTGAATCATAAGTATTGGAGTCTTCTAATTGAAATGAACAAATAGCCCACAAGATGGCGGTGTCGTGCTGTTTGCTTACATTTCACCAGCTAATCTCGTAAATAAATACATTCACAGAGGCTGACGGTGTTCTGAGATACTTTCCCGGTGCCTGTGAACCAGTGACCAGCAAACACCCGGACAGGTAAGTGGCACCCTGAGTTTTACCCTGACTCTGGGCTTTTTAAGCAAATTATTTTGGACTGAAAAAATCGTCTTGTACTCAAGAATATATGGTAGTTAAAATTTGCATCCCAAATGTTGACTAAAGTGTGGTCTAGGAAGACAGGACGATCATTTCAACGCTCATCATACCAATTGACATCATCAATTAATAAAAGGCTTTGGCAATTACATAACAATTGCAACAAAAACACTAGTCGTCTGTTGTATAAAAACTGCCAGCATATCGGTTGTTAGATACCAGGTTGTACTGCGTATGATAAGGATGATAAATCAGCTTCACATCAGGGTCACATTGTATTTGACTTTCCTAATTAGGCTTTGTTTCCATTGAAGCGTTCCCGTGCGGCTGCAGCCGCGCGGTTGTAACCAAGCGGCTGAACGCATGCCTAAAGTTTTTTTTTGTATTGCAGATGTGGATGCGGTTGGGGCGCGGGTGCGTTTCAAAACGCTGCAGCTAGCGTTCAGAAATGCTCCCTAAAGCGCATCCGCACCCGAACTCGCACAACCGCACCAGTAGAAACTACATTGAAGTTTCCAATGGATGTGGTTGTGTGCGGGGGCGGCCGTGCGGCGGCCGCGTGGCTGCAACCGCACGGGAACGCTACAATGGAAACAAGCCCTTAAACATAGCTTTTATTTGGCCTGTCCGTAACTCTGTATGTGATATTTCTTTACTGTGTATGTGAGAAAATCAGAAGTCCTAGCACTTACATTTTCTCACAAACATTTCTCAAATAACACGTGAATTGTGTGCTCACTCTTTTATATTCCATTTCACTCTGGCAATGGCGACTTAAAGATAGCCATACACTATTCCCTGGTGATCATTGTGTGATCGATCACAATGTGCTTATGCAAGAATCGATGAACGATCGTTTGAATCGATGAGCACCAAGGTAGGGAATCGCTGACCAGTACTTTGTATGGGGGTCTACAGCCAACTGGAACAAGGAACAGAGTGAATTATAACTGGGTTGGTTTAAGGCCCACATACACGTCTAGATTTTTCTTTCAATCAACTTAACCCCCCTAGCGCACTGGCCATATCGCACCGTTTTCAATGGCGCGGTATGAGCAATCGAGGCAGTGTACAAAGTACACTGCCTGTCATTTCCTCCCTACGCCCTTCTCCACACAGTCGGTGTCATAATTAACACCGGCTGTGTGGGCGGGAAAGCCGGCACTCCTCCATTAACATGGAGGTCTATGGCGCGGGCCCCCACCCCTTCCGTGTCACCGTGACGCGATTGGGGCGGTGCCGAAACCCCAGAAATGCTGCAGCGATTGTCTTCCAGTTATCCAGAGAGGCATCGGGCGTATCTGTTGCCGGCTTTCCCTGCGGTTGGGGCGACCCTGAACGCCGAACAAACAGGGTTCGCTAGGGAGGTTCATTCAATCAATTTTTTTGGTTGATTGATTGAAAATCTATGGCAGCCCACATGGTTAGATCGACCAAATTAAAATTGGGAACATTTTCAATCGAAAAATAATCAGACAGGTTGGAAATTTTTAATCGGTTGCATTAAAATTCAATTCCGCTTTCAGGCGATCCAAAAAAAAACGATCAAAAATCTGTTACTACAGTTGGCATAGATAACAATCAATCACTGATTTCTCTGATCCCAAAAAAATATATTTTTAAGTTGATTGAACAAAAAAAGGATTGCACTAGCATATGTAGTGTCTGCATAAATTAAGTCCAAGTTTCAAGTTGAAGTGAATATTTCAACTTTTACCTTCTGGGCGTTGCGTACTTTTTAAAAAAAACCACACCACGAACGATCACAGTGGAGCACATAAAATGCTGATGCGATTTTCTGCTCTTTGCACTTTCCAAGGTTCCGGTGGGATGGCAAACGATCTTTGTCATGTGGTGTACAGACAATGGCCGCTGCAGAGTCCCGCTGCATCGTGTCCCTTTCTAGCCTTTCCATAAAGTATATTTCCAATGCCTCTCAAACTCACTTCAATATTCTACCAATGTAGTGTAATGCAACCCCAGGCAGCCAGAGGTACTGACCCCTGTTTGATCCTAGACCATGATACAATTTGGCCAGAGACAGAGAGTATATAAGGGGGGGGGGCTCTTTCCCCAGGAACTTGCTCAGTGAGGTTTGATTCTGATGTTGTAGAAGTTGATAGGCATGTTTTCCATTACAAGATCAGTCTAGTCTGACGTGGGGGTAACGAGGGAGTGCAAAAGCATGCAATCCTCCTTTTAGTCCCAGCTTGGAGGTGCTGCTGTCTTTCCCGTTTCAAATATTTTTATAACAAATGTTACACATAAATACAAGCTACAACATAACAAAGTACAATACAAAACACACAACATAGGGCTTGTTTCCATTATACGTCGGGACCCCCTCCGCTAAGCGTATTGCTTGGCGGAGATCCCGACATAGCATGTAGACTTTACCTGCTCGGCGGATGCTGTGTTTAGACATCTGCCGATGCAGAGGCTCAACATACTCGACTACATTCAGTCTTGCATCGGCAGAACAGCTCAGCGCAATGAAGACACAGCATTGCCGAGCAGGTAAGGAAATGTGCTCCGTCGGGATCCCCGCCAAGCAATACGCTTAGCGGATGGGGTCCCGTTGTAAAATAGAAATATATAGCCTACCTAATTTTACCCTAACCAGAGTAGGTACCAATAATTACCTTAATATAATATGAAAGAGGGGAAAGAAAAGGAGGGAAAAATTGCACCTACTATCACAATCTAGCAAGAAGATCTTTATTAAATCCATCCGTCATATAACATCTTAGCCAGGGTTCCCATATATCTTCAAACTTTCCCAAAGTGTCTGTTGTTATAGCCTCCTTTTTGCACCAAAGCCTGCAAGACTCTTCTACAAACTGAAGACACCTTTATAGTTGGTGTTTTCCAAGCATACACTCCTTTTTCTCCTTGGGAGCCATCTGGAAGCAGCCTCTGCCAGAAACAGTGTCTACCCTAGCCTTCTTCACCCAAGTGACTACTCCTAGGCTAGGGATGCCCTTGCCCCAAGCAGGGGGACAAGGGTGAGGCCTTAGTCAGGGTTCAGTCCAGGCCTGGCCTGAGGCCTGCTCCCAGGCCTGGCCTGAGGCCTGCTCCCCACTGGGTCCATTACACCTCTGCTCTGTTCTCTCCTGCTGCTACAAAGACCCAGTTACCCACAAACACTACATTTATATAACCTTCTAGTCTCCCCCAAATGGCTGACAAGGTCACAATATCACATGTTCCAGAACTTTACCACCTTTTGTTTCACCTCCCACCTTATGTTTTGCCCAACAACAGCACAAACACATTCACTGTCATTTTCATAGGAACCTAGTTAAACCCCTAATGACCATGTTACAGTACACTTACTTCTTAGTCAGCTTTCTACAAGTCCACCAGACATGCATATATGTCCTCTCCATTAGAGATTTTTTTTTAAATTCGACCATTTCTCTGGTTTCGAGTTAATTGCAAAGCCCTTGAACATGCTATCATCACCAAACTTGCTGGAGATGTACAGAAGGGTTGAGGATACACTACAAAAAAGATGTAGTATGTCCCTAACACAAATAGTTTTTGCACAAATTAAGTCAAGTCAAAATTTCAAAAATCTAAATTTCGACTTTAACTTTGAACTTAATTTATGCAAAAACTACATGTGCTAGAACAAAACTTTTTTTTCAAATGTTGACCCAACTCTTCTTTACATCTCCAGCAATTTTGGTGATGATACCACTTTCAGAGGCTTTGCAATCAGTTTACAAAGTTAGCTAGTCGACAAATTCGACCATCTCTACTCTCCATCCCACAACCCCTGAAGCAGTCTGAGGGGTACTCTGGTATTCAAGCAGCAATACTCGAAAGTACCGCATGCCATCTTAGCATAAGATTATAGTTGGTCTCTATAGCAGCAGCTGTTGGTGACGAAGTTCGCATAGTGGCCCATATCTGCTCCCACTGCCTTTCCTGAATGTCCTTGCATCGATATAGAACTCTCTGTGAAATTCTCGGACGACTCCCTGCCCAAATAAATCCTACAAGAGCTTAGGAAAAAAGCTCATTTTTATATCAGCAATGCAACCTAACTAGAGATGGTCGAACTTTTCGACTAGCTGACTTTTTGTGCTGATTGCAAACCAAAATACAAATTTTACAACAATTCAAAACGTTTGTAGCCATAGTCTACTAACACAAGGTCCCAGGCTACAATATACCTCAAGCTAATTTACCCAACAATGCCCTCTAAAGCCGGCCTAGACATCTTGATCCATGGCCGGCTTGTAGCAAACTCCTCACAGCGCAGTGACGTCGGCTACAGAACTCCACCAACACACGCGATTCCTGTCAGATTGTAGCCAATTAACTTGGAGGGGGAGTAGA
>CM070034.1:152060804-152073855 GCA_036250615.1 Ptychadena robeensis
TAGCAATTATGCCCAATAGTCAATTTAGCATAGTAGCAGCGAATAGGAAATCCATCACTGCTAAAAATCATTCATATAGCCATTATAAATAGGATCTTATCTTGAAAGAAATAAAATGCTTACGGTTGATTATCTCAGAATACCGCCTCTCCCTAACATATTTTAGCCAATGATCACCTTAGAGTCTTAGTCCTAGTAATAGTGGAAGAGAAACCCATCTCTACCATTAATCATATATACTCATTTGGTAAACCTCTCACCTTTTGGGGAGAGAAAAAATAAAAATGTAATAAAAATATGTGCCCTTCTACTCTTTTAACTTCAATTGGGCTTTTCACGCATTTATCCTAATCATATCTCCATTGCTTCCGCTTATATTTTCCCTGGCTTGGTATTTCCCTGTTGATCCTGATATTTTCACCAACTGAAGTTTTTGTTGCATACTCTGCAATAATGCTGGTGTTTGGCATGTGTATTAGCAACATTGATACCTGAATCTCAGGCAAAAGGGAAACCCCTAGTTATACTTTATATTCTGCTGCTGGAGTATTAGTGTTTAAGGTTTCATTGCTCTTGCTTTGCTATGGTTGTAGGAGTTAAGTCTGCAAATATTTGATACACTGAGCTCCAGTTGTTCCTATAGTTGTAGGAGTTAAGTCTGCAAATATTTGATACACTGAGCTCCAGTTGTTCCTATAGTTGTAGGAGATAAGTCTGCAAATATTTGATACACTGAGCTCCAGTTGTTCCTTTCATCTCGCAGTCTCGCAAAAGTGCAGTCTCACCACTATATCCCTTGAGGGACCTTCCTGTTGTCGCCGGGTCTGAGCCCTATGGACTCAAATTCAAGCTGTTTTACAGGCAAATCCGGTGCCAATTCTTGAAACAGTGCCCTAATGTCCACATTTAGCTTTGTAATTGTTTCTGGTAAGCCATGTATTCTCAAGTTTGACCGCTGTTCTCGCTTCTCACAGTCATCCAATCTAGTATTGAGCGTGGTGTTTTCCTCTTTAAGAGCTACTAGTTCATTTTCCAGGGAGTTTACTTTTCCCTCTATGCCATCCATTCTATCTTCCAGGTCAGCTGTTCTCTGTCCGATTTCGCTTAATAGCTAATAAGTTATCTGCTCTGTTGTTTCTTTGAGTGCACTCTGCATCATTGATTCAAAGTTTGCCAGCATATCCTGCTGGCTCTGTGCAAGGTCCACCAAAGTTAATGGCTGGCTTCATTTAACTCCTGTGTCAGCTTCCCCTCCATTACTTCTCCTACTAGTAGCTGGGGAGGTTATAGGGGATTGTGGGTTTGAGTGTAGCGGGGGTTATTAACTTTCTTAGCCGATGCCTTAACCATGGCTTCTTTAATTGGCTTCTGCCGCTGCTTACCTTTATTGAAAGCACTGTTACCCCCTACTTCCTCCTCCATCCTCCAGGCTCCGTGATCCGATGTGCTGTCTTTCCAGGTGCATATCTGTGCCAGGTTTCCAGTGGGCGTGGCTTAGACCATGTGGTGCAGATTTGATTGCTACTGGGGCTCCTGCCAGTGCATAGAGACTGCCATGAAGCATCCTCTCTCCCACCTGGCTATGCAAGTACCAAGCCATTGTGGCCTTACTTCCTTCTGTGGTTACCCTGCTGTTTGTAGTTTGTCTGTGTTTGTAGTGAGACCCATTGGGCCTCATTTATCCTTGTTGATCCTAGAACCTCTACACCAGCAATCACCTCGCTTGTTAGTTTAAAATGTACTGTATTTTTCGGACTAGTAGATTCACGGGACCATAAGACGCACTAAGTTTTTAGAGCAGGAAAACCAGAAATTTTTTTTAACATGTTCTAACCAGAGAAAAAAATCCTCTGCAGTACCCAATTTCAGCCACAAAAATTGTGTCACTAGAGAGCACACTTCAGGCAATCTCATTTCCCTTACACACGGTGAAGTGAACGGGGGGGGGGGGGGGGGGGGGGGGGGGGGGGGGGGGGGTGCGATGGATTCTGCACTCTTCTCTCCCTTCTTGCCAGAGTGAACTGAACGGTGATCGCAGCTATACATGGAAGCTGCTTCTCTCAGCAGTACTCTGCTGGTAGAAACAGTACATTTCAGAAAAGGGATCTGGCTGTGGCCGCATCTCTCATGTGACAGCTCAGCAGAGCTGGCGGGCAGCAAAGCGTGACCACTCGCTGCAGAGCAGCCACAAGGGTCACACATTCGGATCATAAGACGCAGGTACTATTTGCCCCCGATTTTGGGGGTGAAAAAGGTGCATCTTATAGTCTGAAAAATATGGTAACTCACTCCCTTACAGTGCATCCGGAAATTATTCCCAGAGCAGAATTATTTCACGTTTTGTTATGCTACAGTCCTATTCCAAACTTTATTGAGTTTTTTTTTTCCTCACAATTCTAAAGACAACACCCCAAAATTACAATGTGAAAACAAAATAAAAAGCTGCGAAAGCACATGTAAGTATTCACAGCCCTTGCTCAATACTTTGTTGGTGCAACTTTGGCAGCAATTAGAGCCTCAAGTCATTTTAATTATGATGCCACAAGCTTGGCACACCTATCCTTGCCCAGTTTCACCCATTGCCCTTGGCAGAAACCTGGCTCGGCCACTCAAGGACATTCACAATTGCCCTGAAGCCACTCCTTTGATATCTGTGTGCTTGGGGTCATTGTCCTTTTGAAAGATGAACCAGTTTGAGTTCAACAGCGCTCGGGAGGAGGTTTTCATCCTTGCTGTCTATGCTCATTGCTGCAGTCATCTTTCCCTTTATCCTGACTAATTTTCCTGTTCCTGCCACTGGAAAACATCCCCACAGCACCATGCTTCACAGTAGGGAATGATATTGACCACCAATAGTGATGCCTGGCATTTACCAAAGAGTTAGAAATTTGTCTAATTAGAGCAGAGAATGTTGTTTCTCATGGTCTGCCAGTTCTTCAGGTGCCAGTCGGACTGCCGTATTCCTTTTACTAAGGAATCTCTTCCGTCTGGCCACTACCACACAGGCATGATTGGTGGATTTCTACAGAGATGGTTGTCCTTCTGGAAGGTTCCTCTCTCTCCACAGAAGACCTCTGGAGCCCTGACAGAGTGACCATGAGTCTCTTGGTCACCTCCCTGACTAAACATAGCAGGTCCGATCAGCTCTGGAAAGCAGCATGAGGACGTCATCACGCTGCTATCCCGAGCTTACAGCATCGGCGGACACCCTTTGGGTGCCAGCCGTTGCCTTCAATAAAGGCGCTGGTCTCCGTTGAAAGTAAGGGCATCGGCTGGCATCGGAATATTGGACATGTCCATTCCCTAGCTGGCCGAGCTGTGGGGCAACAGGGATCTGTCGCCCCATGTGGGCACCCCTGATCGGCGGCCGATATTGCCACCGATTGCGGCCGCGAGCGCACACGCCTGTCAATGGGCTGCAAAATCGATGCGTGTATGGCAGGCTTAAGACCCTTCTCCCGCAATCGCTCAGTCGGGCCAGCTCTAGGAAGAGTCCTGGTGGTTTTGAACTCCAGAGGGGTATATCAGGGTTTCCCCGATACCTGCTCCTCTATGAACCCAAACAGCAGACGAAATGGGTTCGTCTCAAACACTAGGTTACAAAAAAATTACAACATCCATCCTCAATATACCTCATAAAAGTCTTTGCAGAAGATATGGAAATATCAGAATGCCTTGATGAAAAAAGATTATTTTGGAAAAATGGGAGTTCCCTAGGTAACAGGGCAATTTTTAGAATTTGGGAGGCCCTATGGAAAACCGAGGGGGAGTGTTAGCAAAAAAGTTGTGGAGCGGGGGGTGAAGGGGTGCTACCAGAAAAGTTGTTGTTAGGGGGAGGGTTGTTGTGTGGGGGTTCGCACGCGATAATGCCCAAATGGTTGAAAAAGCGTTCCTGTTGAGCCTTCCAGCATCTGTAAGAAGGAAATGATCTCATCCCCAAACCAGGTGCCTCTATCCTTGTTCTTATTTGTCTGTTACAGGGGGCCACACTCCTCCATTTTGAGAGCTGCACACCGACATGCAATTTGCTCAGGCCCCATACTCCCACCCACTGAGGGCACTTCTGGCCACTGAAATAACTGTAACTGTGTAATCACTGCTGAAGGTTGTGTGCAACTATTTATTATCTTCCTTAGTCAGGGCACTGTGTGCCTGCATACTTTGCATAGTAAGGAAATGGCTCTGCTAAGTAATGTCCACTTGTCATCATAAGACTGATTGTAATTGATGCTTGAGGGGCCTTAATGATGCTTGGAGTCTTATAGGAGATTATGTTGCTGTAATGTGCTATATTGTGCTTGTGTGAGACAAGCTTGGGATTCTCCATATGTTGTAATTCATGAAGGTGTTACCTCTTCAGAAAGTGGTGGTGTAAATTGCAGCCCTATTTTTTTTTACCGCTATGCTATCTGGTAAGGGCAAAGCACTGGTATACATTAAGGGCAAAGCACTGGTATTCAATAAGGGCAAAGCATTGGTATTGGTATATATTATGGGCAAATGGATGCTTTATGTATTCACCACCTCTACTCCAAATTATAAGCCTACAATACTAACAATTTCTGTTTCACTCAAGCCTTATTTTTACTTTCAGGTAAGCCACGTACTGACGGGGGATTCGAAGGAAGCCTGAAGCAAATGACGACGACGGACCACATAATACCCTCTTACTCTTGCCACCAGATAGAGTACTATATAGGGGACACAGCTGTACGGCTCCATAAGACGGCCCCTCGTTCCCCAAGACAGCACCATACACGATCACCCTGGAACTTGGGATGAGATGCCAGATATAAGATCACGGAAAAACCATGTGGACCCTGAGAAATCATTATGAAAACATATGTTGGGGTGCATATTACGTTCCAAACTGGATAACATATCGCATATCTTATCTGCATACCCAGTGGGGGGAAGAAGAGCGACAGCTTATATATGTGGGGACTCTGTGATCTTTCGATGTGTGTCCCCCGGTTTGCTTACTGGGGCATTGCCTGCCACATTTAGCTTTTGATTTTTATTTTTATGGACAATAAATGAACTGCATTTACGTTGAGATCGAAGGGCATCCTTAGGGGGAGGCTGCTTAGTAGAGACTACTGATCTTAGTGGATAGTGGTTGTATACTCCTACTACTGTATTGAGCAGTTACTGCTCTCAGAATGCATTACTTAATAGTACCTACCGACAATGGATGGATAGTCATCATGACTGTTTAAGACCTTATTTGAGACCCTCGACCTTGAAAGTCCCCCCAGTCCCTGGAATCCAGGGAAAATCTTTTTGAGACGGACGGGAGTGATTGACTTGTCTGGGATTTGGATCCCGAACACGTCATTTACCTAGTCCCTCTCTCCTCTCCTCGTACTTTCAGGTATTGTTGAGTATGCACTCTCAAATGGTTCTCCTGGTCAGGATTTTTACAAAGATAGAATGCTAAATGGAAAGTTAAAAACCTGTTGATACTAAAAGACATAGAATCTGTTTACAATTGCGGTTTTATTCTCATCTTCTATGCTGTAGTTGCACATTTTATACAATCCTTCCAAAAACTAGCGTACGTGAGCCACCGTCACACTATGGGAGACCTGTTCAGACTAGACCGTGATAACATTTGTTCTCACTATACTGTGATGCTGCAGGCTGTTCATTGTTGTGGGCTGCAACATTCTACAGATCGTTACAAGTCATTTATATCCTGTCTGCTGATACTCCCTTTACGCAGGAAAGTAATTCCTTACTGAAAATGTGGACCAAACCTCTCCCAATATACATTGTTGACATCTGACTTCAAGGAATTCTTATCAGCTAGGTATAGTCTCATAGTTGTCCCCTGCCGGTAACAGTCCAGTAGGTGCCATAGACATTCAGGCATTTCTCAACTCGCCTTTCATAATAATAAGTGTTGTGGGATTACAAGTGTGAGGTGCTGCTTAATTATACATTAAACTTATCTTTACTTCATGGTCTATAACAGGCGTGGGCAAACTTTTTGACTTGTGGGCCACAAAAGGTTTTTAAATGTGACATAGGGGCCGGACCAAGAGCCTGCAAGGGAGCCCAGTATAGGGCTCCTAAGTCCTCGTAGCTAGGACAGGATATTTAAAAACAAAAAATGTGTGAAAAAATTTCATAAATAGAAGCTTTGGATAGAGAAGTTTAAACATTCTATTGCAGCAAACTATGACCTCTAGGAAACAATCCAAACAAATATCTTCTAGGATATTTTCACTCTGTGCAAACAATGAGGGGAGCCAGAGTGTCCTGACACCAAAGTGACAGAGGGGAAAATTAAAAGACTAAAGGCTGCCTCATACGGGTCGATGCCTGTGAGATAGATCAGCCTTCAAGCTCAGCGTGATGACGTCATCGGCTGAGCTCATGGCGCAGCACTGGTGCATCATCGAGCTCAACCAATGCTTTGCATGGGGACCCGTGGTCCCCATCCAAAGCAATGAACATCGACTGATTTACGGTCATGTCCGATAACCCTGTCTTCGAGTGGGATTGATCCTGCTCCAAGACAGGGGTGACCGCATTAGATAGATGGTCTTGAATGCGCACAGCGCTCGAAGCGGCCATCGATCTATTTGCATATATATGCGTATATGAGCACCTTGAGGCTTAAGCTCTGATGGGCTGTCATCACAGCCCATCAGAGCCGCAGATCCGCTGGTGCGAGTCTCCATTGCCTTCATATCCACGCAACATCTATTGGAACACAACAGAGGCTTCAGTGGACACCAGCCAATCCCAGCATACAGTGGAGCCTAAGCCTTAAGGACCAGTTTTGGCCAGCAGGCTTTGGTTTGCCCATGTCTGGTCCTTAGCCACAGGTGTATTAACCATGCAGCGGACATGACATGTTTTCCAGGTGGTTGGCCATAGTTTTAGCATTGAAATTGCACAGGGAGGGAGCACCCATCGCTATCAATGCTCATGTTTGCTGGTATGAGTCAGAATGGGAGATATATCTGGTACATGGTTATACCTTGTACAAGTTCAGATTTCAGTGTTTAGAGACTATGTTTGACGCCCATTAACGCCCATTCTAAACTCATGCTTTATATGACATCATTATGTTTAATAGATTGCACAAACTTTGCTGTAGATGACTACCCGAGTTCTCTTGTTTAATTAGACTGGGTATTTCAGTGAACATTCAAAGACACTAAGAAGATTGTGAATTCTTTGCCAATATCGGCAGTTGTTAATGTGAATATTTTGTGTGCAATGCACTCTTCCTTCCCCAGACTTTCCAACATTATGAATCTATGCAAGTTTGGTAAACTGGTTCCAGAACACCTCAACCCTTGATGCACTGGGGAACTCCGCTGAGGGGCGCGATCCTGCGATACATTTACCACCAAATCTACCCGAATACATATAATTACCCGTATACATGATTATCACCCTCTACCATCATCCAGTGGCCCCTCATTCCCCACAGGCAGCTCCTTGATTGGATTGGCACATACCAGTAGACCCACAACCTATGACCCAAACCCACACCTCCTGAAGAAAATCGTGTGTAAAAACGCTTGTCGAGGTGTTCTGGAACCAGTTTACCAAACTTGCATAGACGAATTGGATATTCTGGGTATTGCCAATCGTGGACAAGCATCAGACATTTGTTGTTTTTACCTTTCTCGAAGAATAAATGAAAACCTTCTCAAGCTGAACTATGGATTTTACTTATGGACTTTATTGGTCATAATTTATCTCCATTGTGAGATCTGATAACCATATCCTATTGTTTTGAATGTTGTTTATTATTTGAATCCTCGAATGGGGTAATGTGTTTAAGTGAGGTGGCCCAAGAAAAGTCCCCTTGTCCCTGCTTTGGCGGGGAAAAAAACTTGATGGGTGGATAGACCAGGACCACTGGTCTCTCCACCCATTATCAATTTTCTTGTATTGTATTTGGGATGTGGGCCTCCTGTTCACACTAGAGGCTTAGTGGTAAACATTCTGCTTGCTCAGCATTACTGTAAGTTCACTATATGTGAACTTATCTCTTTCTGATCAAAGCTCCTACACATTAACTTATGCTTGATCTTACCTTATTACTTGGCTCAACCATTGTAATTATATCCTTCCAATGATGCCCTTAAAGTGGACCTACCACCAGAAATCTATGTTTTTATGAATGGCACTAGAAGTGCCAATAATAGGAGGAATGCAGTAAAAAAAACTCAAAAACTTTCCTGTAATGAGCAATTTAACAAGATTACAACACAGCTCCCCTCACTTCCTGGTTCGTGGAAGCCAACACATGAAACACATGGGGGTGTAATATTGCGGGTGGCCACTGGGGGCGTTCAGTGATCTTCTATGGGAATTTTCAAAGCAGATCACTGAGAAATCTAAGCTTCCTGTGACGTGCTGCCGATTTCTGCCGACAATGAACCAGGAAGTGAGGAGAGCTGCCGGATTGTCTTCTTAAATTGCTCATTATAGGTAAGTTTTTTTTTGTTTTTTTTTACTGCATTCCTCCCCATTTATTGGCACTTCTAGTGCCATTCATGAAAACATAGATTCCTGGTGGTAGGTCCGCTTTAAAAATTGTCATTGGCAATTGCTTCTGCTGAATCATACCTTACTACACACATGCAATTATTTGTTTTGCCACAAAATGGGCACAACGTCTGCAAAGCAGTTGTGGTATCCGAAAAAGATACAGTGGATATAAAAAGTCCACACACCCCTGGTAAAATGTCAGGTTCCTGTTAGTGTTGAGCTTGAATATTCTAATTGCGAATATATTCAATGAATATCAGCTATTCGAGAATTCACAAATTTCACGAATTTGGCAGCAGATTTTCGCAATCTTTAATGGTCATGCATTACAATACAACACGTGACCATTCATTTGGAAGGTAATCGCGATTATAATTGCAAATATATTTGCGCAATGCTTGGCATACAGTGGCGAATAGTGGTGAAAATCGAATTGAATATTAGTAGAATTATTTGCATAAAAAAACTAATATTACCTATGCCGCTCCTCACTAGTTCCTGTGCTGTACAAAAAAAAAAGACAAAGATAAAGCATTTCAGAACTTTTTCCACCGTTAATGTGACCTGTAAACCTTAATAATGTTGTTGCAAAAGAGTGCACACCCTTAAACTAATACTTTGTTGAAGCACCTTTTGATTTTATTACAGCACCCAGTCTTTTTGACTATGAGTCTATCAGCATGGCACATTTTATCTTGGCAAGCTTTGACCACTCTTTTTTTGCAGAAACACTCCAAATCTGTCACATTGTGATGGTATCTCCTGTGCCTAGCCCTCTTCAGATCACCCCACAGATTTTCAATCGGATTCAGGTCTGGGCTCTGGCTGGGTCATTCCAAAACTTCAATCCTCTTCTATGAAGCCATTCATTTGTTGATTTGGATGTATGCTTTGGGTCGTTGTAATGCTAAAAGATGAAGTTCCTCTTCATGTTCAGCTTTCTAGAAAAAGCCTGAAGGTTTTGTACCAATATTGACTGGTATTTGGAACTGTTCATAATTCCCCCTATCTTAACTAAGGCCCGAGTTCCAGCTGAAAAAAAACAGCCCCAAAGAATGATGCTGCCACCACCATGCTTCACTGTATGTATGGTGTTCTTTTGGTTATGTGCAGTATTGTTTTTGTGGCAAACATATCTTTGCCACATACCCACCACCTTCCTTTAAAAAGACCCTAAACACTAAAGTATAGAAAATGTCTTAAAGAAAATCAGATCAGTCAGTGATGTCCAAGTTGGGGACATTACTCCCCCTCCTAACATTCCACCCTGCACTTCCTATGCTGCACAAGCATATAGATACATGGGTCACAGACTATAGATACAGTGGTAAAAACATATACACAGCATGCAGGGGTCACACAATATAGATAAGGGGGTCACAGCATATACACAGAGTACAGGGGTCACAGAATAAAGATAGGGTGGTCAAAGCATATACACAGAGTGCAGGGGTCACAGTATATAGATATGGCGGTCACAGCATATACACAGAATTCAGGGGTCACAGCATATAGATATGGGGGTCACAGCATATACATGAAGTGCAGGAGTCACAGCATTTAGATATGGTGGTCACAGCATGCAGGGGTCACAGAATATAGATAGGGTGGTCACAGCATATACACAGAGTGCAGGGGTCACAGTATATAGATATGGTGGCCACAGCATATACTTGGAGTGCAGGAGTCACAAAATATGGAAAGGGTGGTCACAGCATAAAAATTAGTGTTTAGAATATTCAAATTGCAAGCATTGGGAATATGTAATGACCATGCCTATTGCCTATGCCGTTCATCACTACTTGCACCAAGTTGGGGCAGCAAGGAAACAACTGACAATGACTATCACTACACATTCTAATCTCAGTTTATTACACTGAGCTGTATAAAAACCCATCCTACAGTGTTCCCTTGAAGTATCTTTTAAAACAAGTTTTGTTATTTAAAAATGAAAAATAATGTCTTCCAGCTATGCATGCTGTCCTTTTCATTAAAAAATGATGATACTTCAGTGATGCAGAGGGCCCCACTTGTGTTCCCCCATATCAATTCAGTTGTCCACAACTGCTGTAGGGCTACCCAAGATGAGCAGGATCTGACTACATGCGATGCACTGCAGAAGGTACTGTCAGGATGGCAGACCACTTTAGTTAATTTTGGGCAAAATCTGTATTCTAGATGTGATTTTTGCCCATTCAAAATCATCATCAAAACAGTATTAAAAAAATCTATATTTTTTGATGGAAGTTTAGCCATTGAGCCATTTAGCCCTCTGGCATGAGACTGTCTAGGTGGTTACACACTTTTGAAACTTTTTTAAGTGTTTGATTTCACCCTCCATTGAAGTCCATTTGGCAATGTTCATCCATCACTACTTATCAAGTTAAATGTAGCTAACTTAAAACTTTTAAAAAACTTAACTTAAAACTTAAGGTAATTAAAACTCCAAATATTCTACTGACGAGATTCCCATTCATTTGCTGTCTCCAAAAAAAGTGATGAAATCCCATCATAGAAGCTGTTGAGTCAGGAAATATATGAGATACATGTATGAAAAAAAATTCCTATATAACCTTCATATTATATCATATATATCCTTGTATATAATTCAGTTGCTGTTTATGTATTCAATATTCATGTATCCTGTTCTTAGTAACCTCGCCCAGTTAATTCTAGCCAGGATCCCCATACACCTTTAGATTTCTCTGTCAGATTTCCTTTAGATCTCCTTTTGTTTTACCAAAACCATGTAATATGAGGGACTTTCTAAACCCTCAAGTCTACCTGTGTTTAATCACAGAGGACCCGGCACTACATAGTTGTTGGTAGATCTAAAGGAAATCTGACAGAGAGATCTAAAGGTGTATGGCCAGCTTTACATAAGAGATTCTATGACAGGTAATCCCAATAATATCCAAAAGACCCAGTCAAATGACATTAAAGTAAATAGGTACAACAAATAATACAGCTCTAAATAAATAGGTACAGCAAACAGAACACGTCTAATGAGAAACATAAAAACAAGAGGTAAACCAGACAATAATAATTGGAAAAATATTGATGAGTAATCCCTTTTTTTGGTTGGGCGATTGATTGGATTCTGTATCAAGTGATGTCATCAGAAATGTAACGTATCAGAAATGTAACATATGTGCCTGGAACCTGAATAAATCAGAACATGAACAAACATTCAGTCCCCTGTGATATCACATCTGTGTGTGTGTGTATGTGTGTGACAAGCAGCTGATTGAAACTTCGGCACTGACAAGGCCTGATTTACAGGATTTACCCTCACCTTCCTAGTAGAAACTCTGTTGGGATTCCTGGTTTCTTTCTCACTGATTATGGTTACAAGGATAAATCAAGATTTGGCTCCCTGCCAGCTCTCCTGGCAGATGGGAGATCTGCACACAGCCGAATGCCCCATCTGAACTTTATTGGTTATATTTGGAGAGCCCCGAAGATATAACCAATGCAGAGTGTGTGGGGAAAGCTGCAATCACGCTGGCAGTTTCCTCCCACACTCAGTGTAGAGGGGACAGGGAGACACAAGTGCAGATTCCCCCACCAGCCCCCCTCCCTTCCCCATGTGTGAGGAAGAGGAGATGCCTGAAGTGTGCTCTCTACTGGCACCATTTTGTGGCTGAAATTGGGTACTGCATGGGATTATTTTCCCTAATTCATTTAAACACATGAAATATAGGGTGGTTTTATGGTCAGGTGCGTCTTATAGTCTGAGAAATTTGGAACAAAAGAAGAAAGGAGTTCCCCTCTGGTGGGATTTTAATTGGAATGTTTTGATCTCTGTTAAGTTTCCAGACTTATTTGTAAAAACAATTTCCTTTCTTTTGTAAACAATATAAAAAAAGAAACATCACATATAATGAAAGCTTGAGCGACATGTTTCGCCAGATATGGCTTCCTCAGGCTGTGCACTTTTTCTGGATAACTGTATGAAACTATGAAAAAAGTATTTTTTGAGTAAGGGTTTTTTACCACATGGAAGCAGTTGTAAAGTTCTGAGGGATAAATGCTTTTTATTCGGAGATCAAATTATTATTGGAAGCCAGATCGTTTTAACGATTGATTTGAGGGCTATGTAAAGGTAGTAAAATAACAATAACAATAATAATAGGGTGTAGTTTACTTACCCTCGGAGATGATTATGGTATGAATTGAATTTGTCCACTCCTGGTGTACTGAACAGGGGAAAGATCGCCAAGTGGGAAATACCCCCTAACACTTTTAAAACATTCCAGCCGACAACGAGTTAATTCCCACGATAGGGGACCTGGGCATCTGGAAGGTTATATAAAGTTTATATAGGGGAATATAAACATAGATATATGTAATCTCTGTCTATATATATAAGTTCTGGGCGTAGAGCAATTTCTACCGTGTTTATCCACATCAAGTTTGTGGGAACATAAAAAAAACATCTAAAATAACTTTTAGATTATTTAAATATTAAATTCTATATAAAGTAACAAATTGATACTATTATAATTAAGGTGACAAATCGATATTTTTA
>CM070034.1:152092787-152141206 GCA_036250615.1 Ptychadena robeensis
ACTCTATACTCTGTACGCGACGTGTATGTATATGTATCGTCTGCCCTCTCCATGATATCATGTATCTTACCTTGTGTCCAACATATATATAATTTTTTGCTTTGTATTAAATGTTATGTCTTGTTTATAAGACAAATTGTTCCAAAACTTGTCTAACACTTGTTTACCTCCTGAACAAACTGTGCACATACTGGGTTTGGACATAACACCCAGGAGGTTTAAATCTAAAAAACCTGATTGAGAGACAATACTCTTTGGAATCAAAATAAAAAAAGGCCATAGATTTTGAAAATAATCAATATATAATCTTAATGAAATCTAAAAAATACCATATTTTTCAGACTATAAGATACACTTTTTTTTTACAAAATCAATGTCAAAGTGTCCCTGCGTCTTGTGGCCTGAATATGTTAAAATAAAAAAAAATAAAAAATCTTTATCCCAACCATTCTAGGAGCAATAGCTCTGCAGAAATGCTGCAGGGGGCAGAAATGGGTTCCATTCCCTCCAGCCAAGCCAAACAAACACTTCCAAGAAGAGATCTTATCTGCATTAGCAATACTCATTCTCTGGGCACACTGACCACACACTGATGAAGAGAGGCATTGTACAATTAGATGGCATGAGAGGTGTATTTACATAGACATCTTGCATTGCAATAAATACATTTTGTGACACAGACACATATCTCCTCCATATGTAAATAGCTGCTCATGGGCAAGTTGTTCAGTGCCAGATTGTAAAATGTGTCTCTTCATAAGTTGGTCAGTGTGTTCAGAGAATGGGTACTGCTAGTGTATAGATACATGCAAAAGTTTCAGTCCTGACACTCTATTGCAGTTAATACCTCCTTCCCAGCACTGGCCTTTTGGCTGGAGGAATATAGAGTGAAAACTTCATGGTCCAGTCCTGCCTACTTTGCTGGACAATTTTGTATATTCACTTCATATCTGAATGGCTCGGTTTCTGTTCTTCCCCTCATTTTCTCTCCAAAACTTTGGGTAATTAACATAAAAAAAACCAAAAAAAAAAAAACACTGACCTGGTCTTTTATCCTCTGTTTTATGATATCCTCCAGCACTAAAGTGGTTTCCTCTGTGACTGTGGGTGCTGTTATAAATCATGGAAGAAAAAGAAATCCAGAACATTAACCTGCCACCCTGAGCAGGAAGTACAAAAACACAAGATGCATGTATGAAGTGCACTGCAATAAGTCAAAGCTCCCAATTAATATTATATAATGCAATGGAACACATGCATGAGGTTTATAAAACCCACAAAAACCACAAGCCTACCCGTTCTGGAGGCATGGTCAAAAATCAAGGACTCCGACAGCAGACTGTTCTCCGGCCTCTTCTGTGCGGTGATCTCTCCACTCAGCTGCCAGGATTTCTCATCCAGCATTTGTTTCTGCAGCGTCTGAATCTTCTCACTCATCTGTGAATCAATAGTTTAATTCCATGAAATAATGGATGGTACATTTTTCCTATTACATCCTAACTTGACCATTACAGAATATAGCCAACACTTACTGAAAATCTCTAAGCAAACCTGAGCCAGACTAGCCAGTTAAAAACTTTTATTGAATAATGTCAAAGCACAAAAGTGTGATTACACACCATAGGGTACCGTATATACATAAGTATAAGCTAACCAAGTATAAGCCGAGCTACCTAATTTTATCTACGAAAACTGGTAAAATGTATTAACTCGGGTATAAGCCGAGGGTGGGAAATGTAAATTCAGATGGTGGACTTTTCTAAATGAGAAAAATATAGAGAAAGCACTATTGTCCCTAGGAATGAAACAAACAGGTGACTTTTAGTGCCACACGCTCAATAAAGAAAACTCATGTTTATTGTTCTTACAGGATGGGTTTTCAAGGCAATTCTTATGTTCAAACATGGAAATAAATTTCCAAAAAAAATGGGACCAATACATGGAATGGAAACCTATTTTCATTTTGAATCATAAATAGTGGAGTGTTCTACTTGAATTTCTATTAAATTCCTTGTCCAGTAACAATAAATAAACAGGCCACCAGTAACAGTTACTGGCCACCAGATGGCAGTGTGGTGCTGTTTACATCAGCTGGTGTCAGAAACACAACGGAGACTGCTGCTGTCTGCAAAGCGACAGGTGAGTGGACCCTGACTCGAGTAGAAGCAGAGGGGAGCTTCTTCAGCCCATTTTTTGTTTGTTTTGTGCTGAAAAAGTCAGCCTATACAGTAGTTATGAGTAGTCCTTTATATTTAATTGGATATATTAGATACCGTTGAAGCTTAAGATGGTTCACAGCCATTCTAAGGGCCTTCATCAGTAAAAAAAACAAAAAAAAAAAAAACACAGTAGGTTCTACATTTGATTAAACAAGAGAAGCTGTGAGAGATGGGCATCCCTTCCTTCATAGCAAATGTACATGCATCATTTCTGTTCAACTACTTATATAATGATCTTTATCTGCTGCCCGATACAAGGCTGAAGCTGCCCATAGCGATCCCATATATAAGAACTTATGCTTAGCTAGAAAATAACTAGCTTTCAAATCCTATATGTTATTCTAGAATGGATCCCTTATGCCTGCCATACACCCAGACGGGTGTAGACAGACTAGCTCAGATGCAACGTGATGACGTCATCACCGCCGACCGAGGGCACGAGCGCACGCCCGTAGGTCAGTGGAAAAATCGGCCGCTAATCGGCTTGTGTATGCCAGGCATTAATTCCACAGCTAATGAGAGACCATACTGCAACACATCACTGTAGTGACCCCTGTGCATTTTACAGTTTTACGTTAAAAACTGAAAAGATCTCCTATTTTTATCTTCCAAACCCCCTCCCAAAAAACACAGGTGTTATCTTTTATAGTTGCAAGTATTGAATGGAACAACCTTAGCTGGCCATACACCTTTAGATCTCTCTGTCAGATATCCTTTAGATCTACCAACAACTATGTAGTGCCGGGTCCTCTGCGATTGAACACAGGTAGACTTGATTTTTAGAAAGGCTCTCATGTTACATGGTTTTAGTAAAACAAAAGGAGATCTAAAGGAAATCTGACTAAATCTAAAGGTGTATGGGGACCCTTAGCTGACAATATTTATCCAAATAATATGTCAATATGAAAAAAAAAAAAAAAAAAAAATTGTTCACTCCCCAGAGCTCCACACAACCGTAGAAGAGATTTAACGAAGATTTGTTTTTAATTAACACTGACCTTCTGTTCCCTCTTCTCAAATGTAGACTGCAATTCTTGAGGTTTTTCTTGGTTGTTCTTGCCACCCAGTATGTCCCTCACATCTTCTCCTTCACTATCATCTGACAGATCGAATGTCACCCTTTTGAAGGACTCCTTTGCTCTTTTACTTTCTTCAGTTTCCTCCATCATGTCTTCCTCTTCATCCTCCTCCTCCAATTCACTCCTAAAGGAGTTAAATCAAAAGTCTTTAAAGAAATTATAGTACCCATAGATGAGGCACAGGTGCCATCCCAGGATAAAATACATATTACTTGAATATTAAAAATGCCAAACACTCCAACCACAGTATGGTGTCTAGCTCTATGGAGAAATCCCAGGGTGGTGGTGGGAATTAGTTAAATAGATAGAAACTGCCTTTAACAATGTTTAGTGGGCAGATAACAGATCGTTGGCTGCCAGGAAAAACGTTTAAAACAGAAAATAACAACAGATAACACAGATGTCAAAGCACAAAAATGTACCACAACAGTACAGTGGGGGTGTAGTATTTAGTCCCCAGCAATTGAGCGTGTTCTCTCACTTATAAAGATGAGAGAGGCGTGTTATTTCCATCAAAGGTCACCTCAACTATGAGAGACAGAATGGGAAATCTCATGGTCTGATTTGTAAAGAATGCATTTGCAATTTATGGTGGAAAATAAGTATTTGGACAATATGAGAAGTTTATCTCAATACTTTGTTATATCTCCTTTGTTGGCAATGAGAGGTCAGACGTTTTCTGGAAGTCTTCACAAGGTTGTCATATACTGTTGCCGTGAAGAAATCAATTGTGGGAGCAATAATTAGAAAATGGAAGACATACAAGGCCACTGATAATCTAACTCAATGTGGGGCTCCATGCAAGATCTCACCTGTGGGGTCAAAAATGACCGGTGAGAAAAAAATCCCAGAACCACACAGGGGGGCCTAGTGAATGACCTGCAGAGAGCTGGGACCTGCAGTGCCACACATGTCTGGGCCTGTCTGAAGATTTCTAGAGAGCATTTGGATGATCCAGAAGAGGATTGGGAAAATGTCATATGGTTAGATGAAACCAAAGTAGAAAACAAAGAATACCATACCTACTGTGAAGAATGGGGTAGAAACATCATGCTTTGGTGCGTTTTTCTGTAAAGGGGCCAGGACGACTGATCCATGTAAAGGAAAGAATGAATGGGACCATGTATCGTGAGATTTTGATTTTGTAAACCCAAACACACTGCCGGGGCAAGGAGTGGCTTCGTAAAAAGCATTTCGAGGTCCTGGAGCCAGTCTCCAGATCTCAACCCCATAAAAAACCTTTGGAAGGAGTTGAAAGTCCATGTTGCCCAGTGACAACCCAAAACATCTCTGCTCTAGAGGAGATCTGCATGGAGGAATGGGCCAAAAATACCAGCAACAGTGTGTGACAACCTTGTGAAGACTTACAGAAAATGTGTGACCTCTGTCATTGCCAACAAAGGACATAAAGTATTGAGATGAACTTTTCATAGGGACCAAATACTTATTTTCCACCATCATTTGCAAATAAATCAGACAATGTGATTTCCTGGATTCTTTCCCCCATTCTGTCTCTCATAGGTGAGGTGACCTATGATGAAATTACACGCCTCTCTCATCTGTATTAGTGGTAGAACACGCACAATTGCTGGCTGTCTAAATACCTTCTTTTCCCCACTGTATGTCTTTCTGCAATATATGAACATTTACTAAGTTTTAAACTTTTTAAATAAACTGCAAGTACCAAACCTGACATCTTCATCCAAAATGTATCATAACAATAACAAAAAGAAAAAATTATTAGTTGGTCTCTTCCTCAGGAAAAAAATAACTAACATCTGCGCCATGTGTTGTAAAGCTGGCCATACACTTTTAGATATCCTTTAGATCTACCAAAATCTATGCAGTATAGAGTCCTCTGTGATTGAGCACAGGTAGACTTGTTGGTTTAGAAAGTCCCTCATAAAACAAAAGGAGATCTGACAGAAATCTAAAGGTGTATGGGGACCCTAAAACAGCATTTAAAGACTTGTTGCTAAGCTCTGCCATAGGACCAGTACTAGGGGTGTTGGTGTCTTGACAGGTCAAAGCTGCTTTAGCAACAAAAATGGGAACAATATTATGAAGGTGGCTTTTACTGCTGTGATTGGTCAGACCAGAATATATGGCATAACAAGTAAAACCAAATAGAATCTTACGCTTCTTCCATGTCCTGCTCCTCATCATCATTTTCTCCTCCAACTTCCTCTTCATCACCATCTGACTCAGGATTTTCTTCTTCACCATCATCAAGCGGTTTGTCTGTCTCATTCTCCTCTCCCTCTACTGGGTCAAAATAATCTTGATACTCAAGATCTCTGGCACTTTTACCTACCTGAAGAAAGACAAATAGTTTTAAAATCACTGATTATATCTGCAGGGGAAAACTATATACTAATTAGCAAACAGAGAAGAGAAAATCCCAATGAGCAGGCCAAAAGCTAGGGTGATGCTATTAACCTCCCTAGCGATCTGCACGCACCACGTTGTTTTAATGGCGCGGTACAGGCGATCATGGCAGTGTACATTGTACACAGCTTAAAATTCTCATTATTGACGCCGACGATGTGGGCTGGGAAGCAGATGGCCCTCCATTGACATGGAGGTCTATGACACACCCCCTGGCCCTTACACGTTGACGTGACACAATTGGGGCGGTTCTCAACCCCAAAAATGCTTTTCGGGGATATGCAGGGTTCAAGTGAGCCAAGCTCATCCAGAGTCTGTTTTTACGAACTCCGGACAAGTTGGGCTCATCATGAACACTAAGGAGGTTAAGAAACAAGAATGTCAGTAAGCAATCAGTTATTGCTTCAGAATATAACTCAACAACAATTGAACTGAAATAATGCATTCTTGGCATGAACTGCAAAAACCTAAATTAAAACACATTTTACCTTTGTTTTTGATATAACTGGTTGGAACTCCTCCTCCTCTTCATCGTCATCATCATCATCATCAAAATCTGAGTCAATATCTTCAAAATAATCGATTTCCTCTTCATCATCCTCATCTCCTCCATCCTCCTTCTCAGCTGCCTCCAAAAAAGCCTCCATTTCGGATAACTTGAAGAACTGATCGTCCACAATAGACTTTTCAGCTGGCTGTTTTGGAGGTTTTTTGGGCATTTTTCTCTTATTCCTTTGTTCCACTTTATCAATATCAAAGTCCATATCCGAATCATCATCGCTGAAGGTTTCCACCTTTGAGGATTTTTTGGCTTTTTTAGCATCAGAGAATCTATTTCTCCCCTTGTGATCACGATTGTCAGAGGTGGGTTCAGGTTCCTCCTCAGATCCCCCTTCCTTTTCTTCCTCATCAGCATTTTCAGATTGGTCTTCTCCCCCCTCCACATCCTCCTCCTCTGGGACCTGCAATATATGCAAGTCTCTGTCTTTCACAGTGTTACCGATTGCCTTCTTGAAGTGGCCAAGCACAGCATTGTTCTGAAGTTCAATCTGCTGCCAAATTTGCTCCTCATCAAAATGCTCAATAATCAGTTCATTAAGAGGGCTTCCAACATCAAGAACTGCCTCGGACTTATGGAAGTCATAGAGAGCCTTCGTTAGGCTGGACAATTCAGAAGCCAATCCCTCCTGTACACTACAATACGAAGAGAGAAAGCGTTATGATGTGTAAAGCAGTGTTTTTCAACCTTTTTAGGCAAAAGCACACTTGTTTCATGAAAAAAATATCGGAGGGCACCGACGGTACGCATAATCGCGGCACACTTCCGGTCCCTGTCGGAAGTACATCATCAGCAGGTGCCCCGCTGGAACGCAGATGCGTACCAGCAGAGCAAAAACACCACCCCTGGTCTGTGGGGACGCGTGTTGCTAAGCTCTGTGAGGATGAGGTTGCTTAGCCCTCCTATCTAGCTGCCTCTTATAGTATAAGACTTATACTATAAGAGGCAGCTAGATAGTAGGGCCGAGGGTGGGGTCAAAAACCCACGGCACACCAGGCAACATCCCGCGGCACAACAGTGGTTGAAAAACACTGGTGTAAAGGACATAAATTATTATATTTGTGTATTAAAAAAGTTTTATATTGTATAATAATTATAATTTAGAAGGGACATTTATCAACAACCACTATAAATAAACAAAAAGGAACAGTTCCAGTGTAAAGTTCCCCATACATGGGTCAAACGCTACGCTAGATCAATGATGTCACCAGGGCTGTGGAGTCGGTCGCCCCTTCCCCGCCTCGCCCTCCCGTTTCCGTTTTCCGATCCCTCTGCCGCCACCTATCCGCCCCCTCCTGTGCGTTCCCTCCACCCTTGCCGACGGCCGGCCCATCCTACCTCCCCCCCCCCCGCCCCTCCACTATGCACGCTCGGCCCCCCACCCCCCCACACCCCCCCCTGCCCCCTGTCCTTGGCCCCTTCCCGCGGCGCCGACGGGCGTTCGCCGCCGTGCTGTGTTTTCCTTGTCGGCGGCCCGCCTGTGCTGCTTGCTGGGCTCCTTGCCGGCCCTCCACACCCCCCCCCCCAAACCAAGCCATGTCACACCCCCTTCCTCGCCCTAAGTCTGTTCCAATGTGGGCCGTTCTCACAGCTTGGAGGGTTTCGACATCCGGCTCCACCCCCCCCCCGCCCACACCACAGCCCACAAACCCATCGGCGAGTCACACCACGCAGCCACCCCCCACTGTCTCCACACACACCAGTTTCACGTGTGCGGAGTGCTGCGCAAGCACGCAGTCCCCCCTTCACCCCCTCCCGGCGAGGATCTCAGTGGTTGCCTGAGAGGCGGCCAGACCCCAGGCCCCCAGACCCCCACGCAGTTTAATACTTTCCCCACCCCCCACCACCCATGCACACAGACTCATGTCTTTCCCCCCACCAACATGTTGGCCCCCCACACCCCCATCTACCCATCAACGCCATCCTTTGAGCCAGACAGCCCCATAATATTGATCCCCCGCCCCACACCCCCCCCCGAAGGAAGAAACACACGGGTAGAGTTTGTAAAGATTAGGTACAATCATTTACCTGTGCACTTGTACACAAATCTTGTTACAGATCTACCCTGGTGCCAAGCATTAAGTGTTCTGATCTTCTGCTGAAGATAGGGCAGTGGAGGCTCCAAGAAGCGGCAGGGAGAAGGGATACTTCAAACATGATTCATGATTTCCCTGAAATCCAGAGTCATGATTAAAGTTGAAGCTAACAATCTAAGTATTTGTCGCCTCAGCTGATTGACAGCGGTTTTCCAAATGCTTTACGGCAGTCCTGACCAACTATGGCAATCCATTCCCTTCACTTAGAGCTGCCATACACACACCCGATGGTGTGCAGTGCAGACCAGTCCCGATATGCACCGAGAATTCAGCTTATCGGCTGTGTATGGCAAGCATTACAAGCGTCTCTAGTCGCGGCACACATACATTTACTTCATTATCAGGGAGAGTAAGAAGCGGCCCATACCGCCCCACCAGGCGGCGGCCGCATTGTTTGCTGCCGACCCAATGGCGTCGTGTGTATGCCGATGGGGGACCCACATGGTGGGGTGACAGATCGCTGACGCCCAACAGCTCGTCGGCCAGAGAAACGAACATGTCGATAATCTCTGGCCGTATGCTGTTAGTCTCCAATGAAGACGGCGTCTTGCTGTCAGCCTCTGGAGAGCAGCGTGATGTACCTCATCACTGTGCACTCTAGAGCTCATCTGAGATTGGTCTGTCGGCCCCCACTCGGTACTTGTGTGGAGGCCTTTAGGCTAGGGTCACCAGGGGAGCTGTAATGTTATGCGCTGCATGTATTTATTCTTATAGCAGAGAAGTCATTATGTTCATTTGAACTGTTTGTTAATTGCGACATTTGATAGTAATTTTTTTTTTTTTATTAAAAAAAAAAAATTTAATTCCCATTTAAATTTAGTAGGAGTCGGAGTCGGTCCACGTTTGCGACTCTCCAGGGACCCAAAAATGTCTCCGACTCCTCGACTCCGACTCCACAGCCCTGGATGTCACGCCATGCGCGTTCATGGCAATTTATCGCACACATGGAATGCTGAACCATATAAGATTGACAGTCTATATATAAACTGCACAAGAACATCGACTCATCAGCAACTGATTCAGTAAAAGTTGATGTGATTATTTTTACCATTGCTTACGGTCACTGATGCGATGTGAACATGCTTACCGTTGTTTACCGTCACTGATGTGATGCGAGTATGCTTACCGTCACTGACGTGATGCGAACATGCTTACCGTTACCACTCTCCACAGCTACAATGTGACTGGATCACAGTATAAGAAGCAGCAGAATGATGACCCCATCCCTCTGCTCTCTACTCCTATCAGAACTCTGCTAGCACAAGAACTTTTGGAGGATGGCACATACACAGCTTTCAATAAAAATGTCTGTATTTAAACCAGTATTCATGGCTGTAGTGCAGCTCCAACCTAGCCAGGGAGTAAATGAACCACTTGCTGACCATCACCTCCTTAGGACAAAAGTATTGAAGGCTCTTTCACACTATATCCCTAAGCAACTACTCTACACGTGTAACATAAGCAATTGGAACAGATGCTGCTGCCAATGTAGCACATGCTATAGAGACTTTCTATCCGCACATCCAACATGGTGGGATCCCTCAGCACACAGTGACAGAGGACGGATCGTACCTGAGGAGCTGCTCGGGGTGAGCACTGACCGCCTCCAACACCCCTGTACTCTGCCACAGCCGCGATACCTCCGCCATCCTCCCGGCCACCCAGGTGCTCTCAGATATCACATGTGCAGCTCTACGGCGGATGTGCTATGGCTAAACCACGCCGGCCGGAAACTCCAACACTGCCTGTAGGGTTCCGCCTGGAAACTGTTCCCCCTTTTTTTATATATATATATATATATATAATTTATTCTGTACCGTAACATAGTTAATCTAGTTTATTTTAAAAATCGATAGAAGAAGTGTATTACGTGTTTTAAAACTTTGCATGAATCTATAATTATAATAAAGCTTGTTGAAGTTTGGACCCAAGATGGCGGCGCCCATTGAGCTCCACGGTTTTGTGTATGTTCGTGTCGGGAACAGCTTGAGGTGACGTTCCTGGATGGCTATCACTTTTTCTTCTGAATTTTTCCATGTTTCTTGGTTTGTGAAGGTATATTAGACTGCTGTTGGATGTTATAGGGATTAACGTGCATCATATAACTGTAAGTTTTTATTCAAAAGTGTTCAATTGTTATGATACATAAAATAATTATTAATATATCTGGGTGACCATGGACACTGGGGCAGAAAAGAGTGTTTTCACTGGAACAAGAATAGAAGGGAAATCTTCCATTGGGGACACTTGTCACTGGAATAGGATTACAAGGGAAATCTTCTAGTGAGGACACATGAATGATCTTGTATACATGTAAACCTGATGCTAACTGTTTTAAAGGAGAATTCCATGAGGGGAGGGGGGGGGTTATATATAGTTATATGATTGGGTCACGAAGGGAAGAAATAACACCACAAGAGGCAACAGAAATACACAACACAAGAGGAAACAGAAACAATGATCCGAGAAGTATTTCCTGGCTGATTTAGTGCGATGTGATTCTTGGTAAATTTGTTGTGTTTACATTAGATGTTTAACATAATTATAAAAAAAACCTATTTGGTTGTCCTCATTTATAAACATGCCAACAAAGTACAAGTTTCTATTTTCTATTTGTTACTGCACGCCATTGCCCTAATGTGTCTGTTCGTACAGGACACCTGCCATGTTTATTGTTTTTCTTTGTGGTTTTGTTAGCCCACATTTACTAGATGGGCATGTATTGGTGAAGTACAAAGTGATCATAAACATTGTAGTTGCATGTGATGAAACTAACATGTGATGGGTTTTTTTTTTAGGACGTAACCCTAAATGATTATTGATATGTTGGACATGTTCATCTTGAATAATTATGTCACAAAAGAAGACTCCTGAAAAGAACAAACGTAAAAGTCTCTCTTTGTCTAAAAATCGTAACAATTCAACCCCAAAAGTTATTGGGTCTTCAAACCAGGCTGCTTCATCTCCATCTATTCTTGCTCTTTTTAAAAATGCTCCTCCTGCAAAACTTTCTTGTCCTCTCTGTGGGGAAATGGTTCCCCGATTCAGTCTGAACAAGCACATTGACGAAGAATGTTCTAAAGCAAAGGCCGAGAATGATGATATAATATTGGTTGAAGATGAAAAATCTATGCACCCCTCTTCATCCGCTCCGCAACTGCCACAAGAGTTGGAAGCTGAAACTCCGAAGACTGAGTGGGAAACAGATCAATATGTAAAGAGAGCAGCAAATAAAAAACAAGACAGCCCATACTTTAAGAATAATTCTTCATTAACAGATATTCCAAAAGATGAAATAAAAACTGTTCCACTTGGTAGCCTTTCCTCTAAATTATCCCGATTTCGAGCTTGCAGGACTAACAATAAGAAGAGTGCCAACTGCCTTGATCTCTCTGATGACTCAACTAACAATAGTATTAATGATGATTCTCCAACACCTGAAAGGAATGGCGATTCCAATAAACTTCACAGTGATGAGGGTAGATGCACTGGCCCTGCTCTACATAGTGATCAGAAACTTAATCTGGGTGATGGTGGAAAAATATTATCTAATAATGCTCAAGATAGTTTTAGTAAACCTGAGCGGATCACTGAACCTTTAAAACGTAAGTTGGTCAGTAACCTTTCAAGAAAGACTCGTAATGGTAAAAAGGCAAAGCTCACTGATCCTCTGGAAGTCTCTGCTGATTCATCTGCTTTGACTAAGAACTCTATGGATGTGTCTTCTACTGAAGACAAAGGTAGTCTGCTTCCTGTGGAAGATTTAGATGAATTTCTGGAGCCAATAGACACAGATGGTGGCCAAGATGAAGCAGGCACAGGCAGCAATAAAGAAAATGCTTTCGAGTTTGATAGACAGCCATATTATTTACGGAACTTTTTAATGGTGCTGCAGACTGTGATGGAGAATGAGGAAGACATGAGTCTTTTTAACGAAGAAGATATTAACATTTTAACAATATTTAATCAACTTACAGGTACGTTGTCTTTGTATTTATTCAATTTATCAACTAAAGCAAGTATAGGGGTATGGGAGTACCCATTGGTCAGTGAAGCTGCCATCATGATCTTGTATTCACTGGCGAGTATATTTGCCAAGTTTTGTATTTGTTCTAGTTGAAGCTTAGGATGGGTTTGACAGCTTTTTCTTGCAGCATTTGTCAAAGCAAAGCAACCCATCTCAATGCTTTTCATTTTTCCCTTTTAACGCCTCTGTGCTCAAAGGAACATTCTGGTGATGTCACCAGTATGAAAACTGGCATATTGCTAGAGTAAATATTGGTCATTATTCTTAGTGCCTTGTTGCAGCAAGGGGAAGGTTGCAAGTAAACAAAATGAATCCATGAATCAAAAGACGATTAGCACTTGTAGGAGAAATTGGCTATGTTTCTCTGATAATTTTTTTTTTGAAGGCCTGACTTTTACCGTACCACAATGCAAAATAATGTATACACCAGGGCGCTATTTATATTAAATGCTGCCCTAATGCATTATATATATATATAATGCCACTATTTAATTGGCTGCATGATCACACTTTATTGTGCGTGCATAATGTGAATGACCCTTAATTATTGTTACAACTAGAAAGCCTGTGTAGTAGTTCAGTCATATTTATGCTGGAAGCTTAAGAGGAAATAATGACATGCATATGTTTGATTCATCTTATTTGTTTAATTTGTTTCCTCCAATCCTTTTAAAGCTGGCGGACAGAAGTTATATGTTCGACTATTTCAGCGCAAGTTGAACTGGATAAAAACAAACAAGATTGAGTATTCTGAGATTGGTTCTGATCTGACTCCCTATATAGAAGAACTGAACAGAAATGGCTTGCTGCAATCGGGTATTGTATTATGTGATTGGTCCTTTAGTGTCCTTTGAGTTTAATATCCTTAGATGTATGGTTCATCTACTTTTCCCTGTCTCCAACCACAAATTTTTTCCAGCACAGAAGGCTTCATTTTACTTTTTGGCATTCGTAGGTTTGAAGACTTTAATTCATCCTTCAATACCTTTATCACTGTTGTGTCCTGCAGTGACAAGGGGTCTGTGAATGTAGCCATGATACCAGGCATGAGGCTTTCAGCACTATAAGAAATCTTGTATGCTTACACAGGCTGCAGATGTGGTCTGCTCATTTCTCTTTTTCTACCTTGATAGGTTACACAAAAGGTCTCAGTTGAAATTCATAATTTGTTCCCCTCTTAAGATATCACAAGCATAAATATTCAGATAATACCCTGGCAGAATGACTCTTATTAGGGGATAGGTTTCAACCTTCTGTTACAGTACATCAGTATGTTGCACAGTAAAGGTCCCCACACATGTATCGAATGGGGACCGACAGATGAGCTCAGGAGAGCAGAGTGATGACGTCATCACGCTGCTCTCCATCGCTGACAGCATTGGCGGGCACCCTTTGTGTGCTGGCTGCTCGTTTCAATGGGGAATAGCATCCTAAGAAAGATAATAGGTAGTTGCGCACAACCTTCAGCAGTGATTACACAACTACAGTGATATCAGTGGCCAGAAAGGCCCTCAGTTGGTGTATGGGGCCTGAGCAAAGATCACAGTGTAAAATGGGGTCAGTAGGAGGGATGGATGTTTAAGTTGTGTGTAGGTGTGCAGCTCTAAAAATAGAGGAGTGTGGCCCCCTGTAACAGACAAATAAGAACAAGGACAGAGGCGCACAACCTAGTACAACAAATGGTTAAATAATGGGGAATTGGATAAGATAAAACAAAATGAAACAAAACAGACAAGATACTCACATTAAAAGAGGTTTACAAGGATGGATTTCTCAGTGCCATGTGTTTTCCAAGAAGACCTCACTTCCTGGTTGGGGATAAGATCACTTCCTGCTTACAGATGCTGGGGGGCTCAACAGGAACAATGGGACTCGTTTCGAGCGGAGGCTCTTTTTCAACCCTATGGTCCAATTCCACATTGTTTAACTATTTGTTGTACTAGGTTGTGCGCCTCTGTCTTGTCCTTATTAAACTAATAACATTGGCTAGAGATTTATGGACATGTCACTTCTCTGGCCGAGATCTGTCACCCCATGTGGGCACCCACGATAGTTGTGCGATTTTGCCGCCGCTCGTTGCGTGTGTGGGGGACCTTAAGTTTAAGAAATATCTATACTTTATTGTCTGATGTGTGTACATTTATCATTGAAAGACTTTTTTTTTTTTTCTGTGGGTTATTTTTTAGACTGTGAGTTGGAGGACCTTACTGAAGCTCTGGATCTTCTATCTGCCCCAGAACTAAAAAATCTAGCAAAATCATTTCACTTGAAAAACCCCAATGCTCAAAAGCACCAGCTTGTGGAGGAATTTTTGAAACTTTCTAAACAACGCTCCATTTTCAGCTTGGGTAAAAATCAGTCTGGCATTGCTGCGGCCATCCTTAAAAAGTAATTTTACAATTTTCCATCTTAATATATAATCAACTTAAATTGTCCATGCTGTCATAGATCAGTGTTAATCTACTTCTTCATTTAAAAATTCCGATAGTATTTTTATGTGTTTTTTGAAAGATATTCTCTATACCAATACGATCTTGCTCTCTGCTAAGGATGCACACATCCTTACTAGAATTCATTATTTACTAACTTTGTGTTGTTGTTTAGCTTTCAATTTACACATAGAGGTAGTGTAAGGCTCCAGGATCAACCAGACAAGAGGCGGCTGTAACCACGAGGCCCAGACAGGGTCTCGCTTTAACTGAACTGACAAACAGGTAGCTAAAACTGAATATAGTCCTCAGTAACAAGTCCCAATGGTATTGTCCACAACACCTGCTCTAACTTGCGGAAGCGATAGGGGTGGCAGGCTCCTCACCCCATGTATGGTCAGAGGCTGCAGATCATGACACAGTGTGGTCAGGGGTCGCCAGATGCGCGTACAGTGGGCCAGACTAACGGGTACACCAGCAATGGTTCCAAGGCAGTCTAGGCATGGCCCAGGGGTAGGGGCCAAGTGTCCACCCCACCGGAATGGCAGTACAGGTACCTGGCGGGAACTGCAGCGGGTCACTGGAATGGAATGGCGTAGGCAAGATGCGTGTGCTATTATGCTCTCCAGCTGCACGCACTGGAATAAACTGCGGGGACAGGTAGGCCTAGTCCGGAGCAGTGGTGCTGCATGCACCTGTCTAGCAACCCACCGCCACTACAGTGTTAATGGTATAGTATTCTGTTTACCCTCTTAGAAACAGAAGATGTCTTCTGCAGATTATACTCTGTCACTGTAGGACACTAAGAAAGATAATGCTGTGGGCCACCCCAGGATAACCCCTGATACTAGAAATACACTTTAAGAAAGGAGAAGGATAAATATCTGGATTAAACTAAAGACATTACTCCAGCAGTCCTATCCCATAAAGTTCAGTTATTTACAAGTATGCCAATTCCCCTCGTTTGGACTTCACATTGGATTGCTGGAGAACTCTAATTAGCCAGGGATTAATAATAATGTGTGTTAAATGTGTGTAGCTATGTTGGACCCAGAGAGTTCTTCATTAAATGCTGTCAGCATCACTTTGTGAGTAGATTGACATCCAATTAAATTTTGTACGGTACGGAGCCCCAGGATTTCCAAGCTTAGTTTCCCTCACTCATGATCATTCTGTTTGTACTGCCTAAAACAATTACATGATATAATCAAACCTATAAATTTCATGTGAATATGTGCAAATATCCACAATGCTACGCATATACCATTACATAGACTAGTTGACACGTTCTGCCCTCTACGGCTTTGTCGAGACCTGCTGTGTAGTTGTGCACATGTAGAACAATCCTTTTTTTTTAAATACCCTGGAATTGTTGGCCCTTTTTGACCATAGGTATATGAATAGACTTAGTATAAGCACAACACAGCAGGCTTCCACCATGATTGCTTATTCTACTAGCTGTGTCTTGAACACGCATCAAAAAAATATAGTCTCATAAAATGTTTTCTGTAAACCAAATATTTTAAAATAGTTACTCTTTAAAATCGATATTTTCACTCATAGAGATGCAAATATTTGTTTGGGATTGGTGACTTTAAGATATGTTTTAATGTTTTTTATGTGACTTTTTTTGTTTTTAATGTTTCAATAATTGTTTCCAGAGCCAAAGACAGTGCTGGACGAGCAGTACGGGTTTGCAGAGCCCCCAGGGCTGTATTCTGCCGAGTCCTCCTCTTGTTTTCATTGACGCAGTCTATGGAAGTAGAAGAAGCTGCTAGTGGGGGACAGAGCCTGCTTTCCACTGTATTAATGGTAAACATGGGACGTATGAAATTCCCAAACTACGCTGTGCAGAGGAATATGAAAATATTCCAGGACCGAGAAGATCTTATTAGGTAAGGGGACATTTCCGTTTTACTGGGCATATGTGGAATAAATAAGCAAGACGTTAATTTTTAATACATTATAATAGTGATATTTACCAGCAATGATTTGTAATTCTCAGATCTCAAACACAAGGTGATAGCAACTCTCTTGTAGCTGAGTTTTCTGTTAACTGGTTTATCCATTAATATGAAGAATTCAGAGGATGGGATGTAATACTATTACATGGGTGTGTTAGTTTAGTATAGCTAATTTGTACCTCAACCACAAGTTGGTAGATACTCTCTTGTAGCTGGGATGTCTGTTGTTGGTTTATCCTTTAATAGAGAATTTAGAGCCTAGGTGCCCAACCTGCGGCTTTTGGGTTTTCTTCAGCGGTCCCCTCAGTCTTCCACTTGCAGCCCCCGCAAGGGGGCATCTGGACTCGCCTGTCAACCTATCCCCCGTTCTTATAGCGGGTAGAGGACGAGAGGAACAGAATTGTGGCACATACAGCCTCAGAGGTTATGTGCCCCATAGATATCATTAAAGGCTTTGGTGAAATCTATGAAGCACATAATAACCTATGACGATGTATATGACACAAAAGTTACACTACCATACTACAGTCTTCGCTAATGCTTGATGCTAGCTATTCCTGCTGCCATTCTTATTATAAAAATGCTTATTTTATAATAAAGGGCCTGTTATGCGCGCGGCCCTTTAGTGATGTAGAGGACCGCACTTGTGGCCCTCCATATCAACTCAGTTGCCCACCACTGATTTATAGGATGGAATGTAATCCTATGACATGGCTCAGTCAGTTTAGCATATTTGACTATGTTCATAGAGATACATTTACAATAGGCTTCTAAGAAAAATTAAAAAGCAAACCTTGTTTCCTGTCAAACCAAGAAAGCTTTTATAATTTTGAAGGAGGTGACCTCACAACTGCAACACAATTAGGGCATATCAGTTAATTATCTCTGCAGCGTTTATTTCTTTTAAATTATAGGCAAAGCAGGCACATTTGCAATCATGTATAAACATAGATACATAAATATATAAGGATAATATTATATACTGTTTGCACCATCTCATTCTGAGTTTCTTTAGGTATGAATCTGCAATGCACAAATTGGTTGACATCGTAGTTACAATGTCGAATGGGAACTGGAAAGAAGCACAAGTGTTGTATGAGAGTGCCAAAGAGGACTGGGATCATTTAAAGAGTGAGCCAATTTTGAGGTATGTTATTTAAATTCTTGTGAATATTGTCCCCCAGATGATAACAATAAATTAAGCACAAATGTATGAGACCCTTTTGCAACAGATCCATGGTGATGGAAATAAACATATAAATAAATAAAAAGGTTTTGTTTCATATTTTTGTTCTATAAGGCTATGTTACCATGGCATGGAGGGCTCTGTTAGCCCCCCCCCCCCCCCCCCCCCCCCGTGCTAAGTGCATTCTTTGACAGGGATGCTGACAGAGCCGATCCAGATACCCGCCCACGTTGACGTACTGCACTACCTTCTGACCGCCGGACCAACTCCACGCCGTGAAGACAACTGGTGCGGTGGGCGGTATCTAGATGGACTCCATCGGCATCCCTGTCAAGGAATGCACTTAGCACAGGGGGTGCAGACAGAACCCTCCACGCAGTGGAAATCTACCCTAACACACAATTAAACATTTGTGCTAATATACGGGTTTGAGCAGCGGAGAAGAGACTTATTATGGACTCTCTGCTAGTCAGTTAGGAAGGGGCACTGCTGAGAGCAAATCTCAGGGCTCCCTCGATCCCCCACCCACTGCATTGAAAGCATTTCTACACGGGAAGTCAACGGAGCCCATATATATTACTTGCCTGCTTGCACTGACTGTTCACACTGTGTGGAGCCGATACACTGGCGCAGAGGTCAACCGATTGGCTCCACGCCATGTAAATAGTCAGTGCAGCAGGCAGCCTTAATCACCAGTAAGTGAAACTTGGACTAAAATGTATAGATTAATGTTATTCCCTACATTTTTTTATGTTATTCAATTATATCAATATTTTGACTTCTAATTTACTTTGGATTTTATAAAGAATTGTAATGCATAGCACACAAGTTTCCTTGTTGCTCTGGAAAAGACCATTCAACTGATTTGTGTATACAATGTTTTCCAGTACGCTTGCATATGTGTGTTTAATATGGTGTCTCTTGTACAGGTACCACTCAGAGCTGCCATTGTACCTGCGGTGTTTCACTGTGGGCTGGATATACACAAGGATCTTGTGCCGAGGTGTAGAAATTTTACAGAGGCTGCATCTCTATGAGGTATTTTATTCCTAAACTTTTATAATAATCATTTTATTTTACTTATCACTTATCTCTTTCTTCTCTGTAAGGTGTTTACTGCCATAATTGCAACAACTTTGTTCATGGTTCTCTTCTGGTGGCGCACTTCTTCATAGCATATAACCAAAGATCTTATGTACTACTAACTAAAGTCAACAATTTTGTACTGATTCATAGTCTATTTTCTAAAATGACTACATCTGTTCTAAACCTATTTTATATACAAGACAGAGGAAATTGAACTTTTTATATTTAAAGTTGCCTTAAAACCCTTTATTATGTATTGTTACCTAATATGTAAAGCCAGCCATAGACATGTAGATTCAAGCTAGATTGATGGATGCTCGAGCGTGACGTGATGATGGCATCACTCTCTGCTCGAGCGTCTGTCGATCGGACTGTGAATCCTTTTCCTGTTCAATACTTTGGAGAGGGCTCTGGTCCTCATCCAAAATAATTGCGATTGACTAGGGAAAAACGGACATGTCTGTTACCTGTTTGCTTGCTTTTTACCCTCTCTGATGTTATCCCCAAACTCAGTACGGTCAGTTTGATCTTGGATCAAACTGTGCCCATGTTGGGATTGGGCATAATCGCTTTCCAGAGTCACCGAAGAGGACGGCGGCGCCATAGAGCTCCATGTTAATGGAGGTGGCACTGCTTTTCCCAGCCCACGTCGCTGGTGTGTAATAGACACCGGCGTTGTGTAGAGAGGTGGGCGGGGAAACGCGGCGGAGTACACTGTATGGCAACTTTTCCATGTAACGCCAGGGAGGTTAACGGGATCGATTGCTTAATGTAGGCAGCTTTGATAACCGCAGGATCGCTTGTCGCGAATGTGCGCAGGGATCGATTGTGCGAAAATCATCCGAGAAATTGGAACGTCTATGACCGACTTAAGACTTACTGCACACTGGTGCTGAAAATGTCTCTTAATATTGTAGGAAGCTGTGGAGTTACTTCAGTCACTGTTGTCTCAAAGTATATATTGTCCTGACAGCAGAGGACGATGGTGGGATCGACTGGTTCTAAATTTACATCAACATTTGAAGCAAACACAGAAAGTAAGTGTAATTCTTCATTTATTATATATTTGTAATATTATTCATGTAATATTGTGCTGAGAACATTTGTGTGGCCCCCACGGCTGTCGAGCAGCCACCATTTATGTGTTCCTTACCTGGAACAAACATGTAGATCAGGAACGTTTTAGTGAGGTCAGAACTCCTTGATCGCAGTGTTATGGTCAGTTAAACAAAAAAGTGTGGAAGCAGCTGGATCAACATGGCAACAGGTTACTCTCTATTTCCCTCACTATGAGGATTGCCTTATAAGTTGTCGGCCTCACCTAGTGGTGGTCCTGCAGAACCATACAGCAGACAGGGATCATTCACAATTGAATGAATTTAGAACATTGCAAGTGGATAACATTTGATAATATGAAATGTGTGATCTTATATTCACTAGGATGGAGTATGATCTACTTACAGACATGTAATGGATGGTCACTAGGCAGAACATTAACCTGGTCACTATGTTTGTGAACAGGGTCGTTGTGCATATGTGTTTGGTTATTGTTAATCTAGCCATTGGCTGCCTCCTCATCCACTATTGACCTGACCCAGTCTAGTGAGTGATAGGCTCCCACCAACGATTGGCTGCCTCCTCTTCCGCTACTGACCTGACCCAGTCTAGTGAGTGATATTCTCCCACTAATGATTGGCTGCCTCCTCTTCCGCTACTGACCTCACCCAGTCTAGTGAGTGATACGCTCCCACCAATAATTGGCTGCCTCCTCTTCCGCTACTGACCTGACCCAGTCTAGTAAGTGATACGCTCCCACCAATAATTGGCTGCCTCCTCTTCTGCTACTGCCCTGCCAAACTGTTAAAATGTTTCCCTATCAGACACAAGAGCACAATACTTTTTTTTCTTTGTCCACTTTAAGAATGGAATAGCTACATCAAGACAACACTATCACCAATTATTATTCTTCAAAATGTATATAAAATAACTTTTAATACAGAACTCAAGGTATCATTATGTGTATGCTGTTTTCCCAGGCTATCGGCTTTATCATGGACGGCTTGTCAGATCCCTATGTACGTACTGGTCATCAGCTGTCTCTCTACCAACGAGCTGTAAGAATGAGAGACTCTCCAAGCTGCAAGAAGTTCCAAAAGCTGTTCCACAATCTTCCAGAGATCATTGTAGAGGATGTCCCTCATGTAAGCAAAGCTCTTCTAGTATTTCCATTACCTGGTAATATCATTAGATTATAGAATAGTTCTTTAAAATTACACATTGTTGTAGCTGTTCATTTCACTGCTGATTTCATTATTTCAGATCACCATTAAAGGGAAGATGTGCCCACAGACAGGAATGGGAAAGTCAGTCTTTCTGATGGAGAACTTGGCAGAGGAGGTGGGTGAGGACAGGTCTACAGTCATGTGTTCGGTAGAAGAACTGGCCTTGGCCCATTACAGAGAACTTGGCTATGATCAAGGTATGTTTCTGCAGACTGATTACCAGCGTGGAATGGTTTTCTCTGAAACAGGGGGGTGGCATAATGGTTAGTGGGACCAGGATTCATTCCCTAAGGACTGATCATAAGCAAGGTATGTTTATAATGTGTAGCGTTTACCATGTTTCCATAAACCTGTAGCTGGTTCAGCACCCAGGTACCAGCTGTATGTATAGTTTTTCCAGTCTAGGCATCTAGCCACTTACATAGTAGTCATGTCTTTGGTGGATGTGGCCTTTTTGTTGACTTCCTGTAGAGTATAACAGTGTTTGACCTGACTGTTGCACTTTCCACACTATTCTCTTTTTTTTTTATGTGAAATTCAGTGATGCCAATCCTGGAACAACCTTATTGTGCATTCATTCAAATTCTTATGTAAAAACTGGCTGTACCGCAAGGCGTTTCACAGGCAAGTTAAAACAGGGCCATGACCTTTGATGAATCAATAAGCAGGGCAAGGAGGAAATGCGTTCTTTTGTCCTTCCTACCCACCTTCTATGTAACTGTCTGTGCATATTCTGCAGTTTTTAGATTTAAAGTTGACCTACCACCTCGTCCACCATCGAAAATAACAATAACTTTTTTCTGACAGCAGGAGGGGTGAATTTTCCGGCCAGCATCACACCTGCAAGACTTGGGTGACTTGGGATCGCAACTTTCCCTTTCTGATTATAGCGTGAGCATATAGAAGAACCATCATCAAATGTTGAGATAGTTTAAAGACCATTCACCTGCTCCCCACAATATTGTAAACTGCCTATTATACATATATAATAGGTGGACTGAAACCAATGTGGAGAATAACACTTTATTTTACTTTCTGCAATTATCTTTTATAACAATGATATCATTTAATATTTTCCTATTCATATCTTGCGGTAATTGATATTCTCATCACTGGCAGGTATTCACGGTGAAGGGTCTACTTTCTTTACCCTGTATGGCTTGTTCATGTGGGACATAATATTTATGGAGGGGATCCCTGATGTCTTTCGGAATACGTACCAGGTATATATGATGAAACTGCTTTATAATCTTCCATCCTCTGTACATGGGGCAACAATGAAAATGTTGTGATTACATCATACAACTAGTCAGACACCAGCATTCTACATTTGAATTGCTGATTGATCAGATTGTGGGGCTATATGTTCCCACATAGGCGATGAATCGCAGCGCGCTCACGATTTTATTTGCGCGTGACAATCACTGTTGATCGTGTCCATGTAGTTGAATGGCTGCGATTGGACCCGCTTTCAGAATTGAGGCTCCACGCATTCTGATCATGGACAGTCGTGATTTTTCTGCCCTGATCGCGCCCATAGACATAAATGAACGCAATTTTTGGTTTTTAATGGGGGCATTTTTTTTATCCCGTGTAAAGATAGCCTGCTCATCGTGCACCACGGCTGATCGTCTATGTGGGAAAATAGCCTTAAGGTGTCCATACATGGGCCCATATTTGTATCAACTCAAATACAATAGATTGCCGTGCGTGTGCACAGTGATCTATCAAATTGACGGCGGCCACTGGTTTCTTTTCTTGAATTAATCGATCCCGCTTGAAGAAAATCTATCCACATGTTGGTAAACCCTGTTCGATATACGTTGCTTTGGATGAGGACAGCCATTCACAGCGTTGGCTGAGCTCGATGACACAGTAGTGCTGCGCCTCAAGCTCCTTCAATATTGGGTGCAGCATGATGGCTCCTCGATCTCGCAGGCATCGACCCGTGTATGGACACCCTCACCATGCATTAGTAGTTCTGTGACATGTGGTTAATGGCGGCGTGTAATGTTTTTGTTGCAGGCATTCCCCCTGGATCTATATACAGACAGTTTTTATGAGAATAGAGAGGAAGCCATTGAAACGCGGCTCCAGCTGCTCCAGGAGTCGTCCATCGAGACTCTGCACAGCTTGATGTCTGACGTGTGGAATGAACACCTAGGCGAGGCAGCCGCGCTTCTGAGCTGGGAACGCTTCTCCTCCCTGCAGCAGGCCCAGGTAATACTTTACTAGGAGAAAGTGTTATTATACACTAACCCAGTGGTTCCCAAACTTTCCCTGCAAGGCCCCCCCTTTTTTTTTTTTTGTAACATTATCAAGCCCCCCTCCCAATTCAAACACAGGTTAAGAATGAGGGCCTGCGCCCCCCTGGAATACCTTTGCGCCCCCCAGTTTGGGAACCACTGCACTAACCAGACAAGAGGCAATTATTTGTCAGCAGCCAGGATTTTATAGAAGGTGAAGTAATGTAACCAGAACTTTATGAAAATACAAATATTTATTTAGCAAGGCAACTTAGCGCTTCATTCTGTCACAGGTTACTGAAGGTCGTGGTTACCTTAAATCAGAGGTGTCCAAACTTTGGAGGGCCAGGTTATGTGAAGTGAATTGTTGGGCCGACATTCCTTGAATCCATAATCCTATATGCAAATGAACAATTCCATGGGACAGATCTCTTCATTAACACATACTTATGCCAAAAAAAACACTGGTTGGGAAGTTTGGTGTCACTCCTCCTCTAGTAGTGAAATGGTGTCACCGCAGTGCAGATCCCCTCTGCTAATCACTGAAGCTGCGGGCCATTGGAAACTTTAACGCTGCCGCATTTGGCTCCCGGCCTGACTCAAATAAAGTGGAGCTTAGGTCTAAACTTTTTTTTCAAAAATGTTTTGGCTGAATAACCAATAGAAAGATTAAATTAAGTTTAAATAGATTTAAAGTTTGTTTATCACCAGGAGTGAAAGCAAAGTTTCCTCTTGTTTTCCTATATACAGTCAGGTCCATAAATATTGAGACATCAACACAATTTGTCTTTATGCACCACCACAATGGATTTGAAATAAAACAATGCTTTAACTGCAGACAGACAGCTTAAATTTGGGTATTTATATCCAAATCAGGTGAACAGTTTGCATATGTGCCTTCCACTTGTGAAGGGACCAAAAGTAATGGGACAGAATAATTATCATAAATCAAACTTTCCCTTTTTTAACTTGGTTGCAAATCCTTTGCAGTCAATTACAGCCTGAAGTCTGGAATGCATAGACATCACCAGATGCTGAGTTTCATCCCTGGTGATGCTCTGCCAGGCCTCTACTGCAACTGTCCTCAGTTCCTGCTTGTTCTTGGGCCATTTTCCCCTCAGCACATTGTGTTTGTTTCATTCCAAATCAATTGTGGTGTATAGAGCCAAATATGTTAGATGTCCCAATATTTATGGACCTGACTGTATCTCTGTTACAAAATGCAAACTTAATTTCTAAAATGGAAACCTAGAACCAAAACAAAACAGCCTGTTTGTCCACACATGCCCAAAATTAGAAACAAGTTTTGGCTGGAAGGAAACCTAGGCAGAGAGATGCATGGGATGCGCTCACTATCCTCTCGTTGTACATCTGCTTGTGATGTTGGTCCAATGATTTCAGTGTGTACTGAGCCACTAACCAGTATGTACATCAGATATCTTTACATCCAAAGAACTTGTGTAAGGAACGATTTGCAGCTTTTCACCCAGAGACAGCCAGGCATCCTACATTTTCTGGAAGATTTTGAATCATTTGTGTTTTCTTTGAATTTATACAGATTTTAGTGATCCACGGCACAGCATAAAATCCTTGCTATAACCAAACTGCTTCATTATGTAGGACCTAGTGTACTGTAAATAAGTCTATCAAATGATGAACACATCACTGTGTGGCCTAGTGCATCAACTCTGAGAATCCTATATATGAAACATTTACTTGAGCTGCAGTGCCTTATTAGGCGACCGCAAGGTGATGATTAGTGATCACCTTGTGCAGTAACGTGGCTAGCACCCCGCTTTTGTTTACTAAGCCCTTGAGGTCATGTGTATTAGGGATCACCTTGTGCAGTAACGTGGCTAGCACCCCGCTTTTGTTTACTAAGCCCTTGAGGTCATAGAGCCAATTATTTCAGTTGGGAGTAAAGGGTTTCTATCTGTAATTATATGGAACTCTGCCCCACTCATGTCTTGGTTTGGGAAAATCTTGTGGCTGTGGTGTGATGGATATACGTCTTAAAGCAGACCTACCCCCAGAAAATTATGATTACATGACACTAGAAGCGGAAAGCATAAAAAAAACCTTACCTGTAAAGCTAGGCATATACAGCAGATCGACCATCACGCACGGCAGCTAGTGCCGAGAATCGGACCCGTCAACCAAAGTACCCGTCAACCAAAGTAATAGGATCGGCCAGGAATTTACCAACATGTCGGATAACCATGCAATCCGGCATTTGGCAGATTCCTGGTCGATCTTGGTGAGCGCACTGGATTTCCGAGCGGTCTATCGGGCCAAAAATCAAGAAGTAATCTGCCCGTCTATAGCCAACTTAAGGAGTAGTTTAAGAAGATCCCTTGCAGCCCCTCCTCACTTCCTGGCCCTGATGATGTGCCACCTGGGCAGCATGTCATAAGGGCACTGTAAATGCTGTGTAATTCTATGAAATCTCTCCCATTAACCTCCCTAGCACACTGCTGAGGTCCAGATTTCTGTACCAAAATCGCACCATAGACTTCAATGGTACATTTTTTTTTTTATGTTGTAGGCCTGTAACTTCCCAAAATATGTCCGTACAAGGGTCTAATAGACATACTGACTATAATAATGTTTGAAACACACAATTATGTAAAATAAAAATGTATTTTATAATAAAATTTTATGAGAAAATACAAAAATCAGGGCACAAAGCTATGCTGCTATGTACTAGATCTTGCCCAAATAAAGTCTCTGGTGCCCCGGATGTGCCGATTTGCAGTTAACCCTCTCTAACCTGGTGTGATGGATGTGGTAAAATCACACCAGGGAAGAGAGGGTTACTGCAAATGGGCACATCTGGGGCACCAGAGACTTTATTTGGGCGAGATCTAGTACATAGAAGCACATCTACATAGAAAACTGATTTCATGCAATGTACTTTCAAATTTCCCACCGCCTCCCCGATGTGACGTCATCACGTCACTCAGAGGGGGAGGGGGGGAGAAGAGACAGAGGAGCTGCCAGCCGGCCTGTGACATCGGGGACACCGGGACAGCGCAGAACTGTGAGTATGCGCTGCCGCTGCCCCGACGTGTACTGGACGGCATCTCGTCCAGTGCTATAGTAGCAAGTAGCAGCACTGGACGAGATGGTGCCGTCCCGACAGCTAGGGCAGTTAAAAACCATTAAACGCCCCCCAGTGGCCGCCTGCGATAGTGTTAACCCCCTGGCGAATAAACATGGAATCTCTCATACAATTCTAGGGAACAGCAGGTTAGTATATTATTTTAGGATCGTGGAGCCCTAAGCCACCATGATACCCGCTCAGAGGCAAACTTTAATTTTACATATGTATTTTTTACATATTGTTTATAGATCCGCTTTATTATCGTGGTATTATACTCTGTAACTGTATCATAACAATGACTGCATGTAGATTAGTCCTCCGTTCTCTCTTTCTAACATCACAATCTTATTTTAGAGCCTGGTGTCCTGCTTTGGAGGATCATTGCTAAGTGAATTGTGTAGAAAAATGTCCAGAGACATTCGGCACTGTAGAGGAGGGCTTCCCGATCTGGTGGTGTGGAACGTGCAAAAGAAGATCTATAAGGTAAATGGACTCATTGGAGAACAGTACAGATCAGTAAGAGTCTTCTGTATGGAATATAGATATTTTTTGAATATTTGGGAGAACTGCATTCGACTTCCTGTGTTTCTGTTTGATTGTATTGCGTTACCTGGGTTTGAACACACTGCAGTCAAGTCCATGTTAGAGACTGGCCACTAGGTGGCGCCATGTATATGACCGGTGTATATAGAAATAGATTTCTGGTAACAACATGCACAATGCCCAATGCAAAGAGCGAACAATATATATATATTTCATAACTTGTTACCGATACTAAATGCTCATGTTACTGGAAGATGCCGCAAATACATAAAACACATGAATTTGTATTCCTTTAACTTTGCTGACCATTGACAGGCTTGAATATATGAGAACGTATAGTTGATGCATATTATTATTATTATTAGCATTTATTTATATAGCGCCAGCATATTACGCAGCGCTGTACAATACATTAGAGTGGAGATATAACACACAGGTACAGGTAATGACACAGGAGGAATAGAGGACCCTGCCCGGACGGGCTTACAATCTAATAGAATATTGCCATTCATACCAGCACAAGGTCAGACCATTCTTTGATCTAAGTATAGAGACTTGTTCATGAATTTCAGGCCCGTGTAGTGAAGGGTTTGCGCTAGTAACATCAGAATGGTCTTTATATTGGAGAGTCGGTCACCTACATTTATGTCTGGCTGGTGCTGCCTGCTTACTTCTGGGTCAGAGAGTCACTGGGCGGTACAAGGAGGAAGATGGCAGCTGTGAAGTTGCAACAGTGCGTTTCCTAGCTAGTTTGTGTTTAAAAAGAGTCAGCACTGCTACAGCGAGGTCAGCAGAACATGCTGGAACACAATGGATAGAGGAGAGTAAAGCTATGTCTCCACTGCGTTGTGTGCTCTGTCGGGACCCCCTTTGTTAAGCGTGGGGGTCCCGACAGAGCACATACATATTACCTGCCTGGCGCATCCTCTGCACTACCTTAACTACTGCATTGGCAGATCTGCTCAATGCCATGCTGAGCATAGGATACGCTGAGCAGGTAATGTGTATGAAGAAAAAAGAAAGGAAGGTTGCACCCAATGTGACCAGGGGAGCGGCCCCTTGTCACCGAATGGAGGGACTTTTAAGGCAATAAGAGTAGATACAGTGTAAGAAACACAATCAGTTTATATAAAGGTAATCACAGTTTTAGAAGTAACATGAACATAAACATTTCTTATGATCCAGCAGTATAGTTTACAAAACGCATATGTCACAATTCTCGACGTGTTTCGCGAGGTTCACTCGCTTCCTCAAGAGAAAACATATGCAGGTAATGTGTATGTGCTCTGTCGCAACCCCCGCACTTAACGTAGGGGATCCCAACGGAGCATACAATGCAGTGGAGACATAGCCTTAATCTTGTTGACAATTGAGCAGCAGGTCTTAAGCTAGCCATACATGTATGGATTCCAGTGCTTTTGGTCATCACAGCATGCTCATGTCGCCACGCTTCTGGTCCTCTGCCAAACGTACAGGAATAGCGATGTGTGCAACTCACACATTAATTCCTGTAAGATACTTTGGATTCCCATACAAAGTATTGTGATCGACCAGAAAAGAACAGCCAAGGCAGATCACCGTGACTTGCGGTGCTATTATGGTCCATTGCTCCAGGTGGGCGCCTCCATTTTGTTGACCATCCACCCCCGAGCTAGTGATGCAACATCGCCCACGGATGGATACATGTATGGGGGCCTTACTTGTGTGTTAACTGCAACATGCTGTCATCTCCTCTTCTGGTCAGCAGAATGTGTGTCTTCGTACAGCTGTCTGTGTCACTTAGGTAGGATATATTTCAGGTGAGAAGGATTCTTCTTGCATGTGAAATGGAACATCCCATATAGAGATACACTGACAGCCCGGTCCTTCTGTACTGCCGTTCTTTTCTTCCTCAGTAGTCTGGTTTCTGTTCCGTCACGTTTCATGTACTCTCCCTGTTTTACAGCTGGTAGAGGTGAAGGGACCAAATGATCGCCTGTCACACAAGCAGATGGTGTGGTTGCATGAACTGAAGAGAATGGGAGCAGACGCAGAAGTCTGTCATGTTGTTGCCATTGGTGCAAAGAGTAACAGATTTACCTAATGTATTGTCACAAATCATACACCGGTGTTTTATTAATAAAATGTTCATTGCATTTGACTCCTCTTCTTCCTCTTAACCTGATCTTCTACAATTTCACATCCAGAACTGTAAAAGTAGGCATACACCGGATGATTCCCGCCCGATTTTTCGGGCTGATCACCCGGAAGTCGTTCGGCCGCGCTGACCTGATCAGATTAACCAAGATCCTTCTGCATGTTGGATTGGTGATTCGACATGTTGGTAATTTCTGGGCCGATCCCATTACATTGCATGGGGACTAATGTCTGGCACACAAAGGGTATGATGCCATCACGCTGCAGTCGGTCCCTCATCTATCGAGGGAGAATCAGACCGTGTATGCTCACCTTAAATCTTTATAGTTTCAGCCTCCTCTGCACATTTCAACCCTAAAGCAGCGATCGGTGAGTTTCCATGGCCTTGAGCCGTAGCTGAATAGGAGTATTTGTGACCTTAGATCTTCACGGTCTGCATAATAAACAGCGTAACCGAAGACCTCTGTCAGTGTGCATTGGCAGGATGGATGGTTTGTGTAATTTTATTTATTTTTTTAACAGTTGTGTTAGAGGTTAGATGATCATCTTCCTCAAATACACTGAGAACGACCTTGTGTAACAAAGTCAAGTTTTATTCAAAAGGTCAAATAATGTACTCCCAGTAATGGAGGAGCAGCGATCTGTGTCTGGGATACAGGAGCGGGATCTGGTGGTTGTAGATGCTGAGCATGCAGTACAGTTGCGTTGTCTAGACTGCAGTGCGGCTCTAGCAGCGTGGAGAGAAATGGGTGTCTGTATGGGTGTGCGCCAATATAACCGGTGAGCACAAAGTTGTCCTCCAAGAAAAGGAGGCAGGGGGACTTTAACCTTCTGAGCGTTTAGCCCGAATTAACTCGGGCTGAGTTTTATGCATCATAAAACTCAGCCCCAGTTAACTAGAGCCGCGCTCTAGGTCTCGCCGTCTGCTTATGGCGGTCGGGAGCATCGGCGGGGGTAGGCGGCGCCATAGACCTCCGTGTAACTGGAGGGGCGTCCGCTTTTCTTCAGCGTAAGTCCGGCGTCTCCAGTGACGTGTATGTCCTCCAGCTGAGCAGGAAGTCGCGGCGGAGCATATTGTGCTGCGCCGCGATTGCCCGTGGCACGGTAATGAAAAATCCGTGCCAAGGGCCAAACGCTCAGGAGGTTAACGGCCAAGACACCCATATCTCTCTATTTATTTTGGGATGTTGGTCATTCTACAGGTGACTGGGAATTTATTCTCTCTCTAGCAGCGTGGATATAGGAATTGGTTCCAGGTTACGGATAAGATTGGACTTCAATGGGACATGGCTGACACTGGGGACGCAAGCCAGGGGGTCACCATGCTGTGCAGGCTAGGAAATGGCGCTTATGAAGTAAATAGGCCACCCCGGAATGGGGATTAGGGCTTTTGGTTCTGAAAATGAACCCGAGTCACATTGAGGATACTGCCAGCGAGGATATAAAGCAGTCTATGTGCACCAGGCACTTCGACAAACGCTGTGACTGGTGTACATGAAGGCTGATATATTTATAAATGCAGCGCAAGGAAACACAAGAAAGCCATATGAGTGGAAGTACAAGGTTTTATAGTTTTAAGTGAGGGGTTTATTAACAGTTTTGTAGAGTGTACAAAGCCATTCCTTCCTATTAAAGTGGACCTACCACTTCAAATTCCACTTGTCAGCATTGGCATCAGCAGGGCAGATAGGTCTATTGATCACAGGTCAAAACTTAAAAAAAATCCTTCCTGAGAGATGCTTGGAAACTTGTCTGCTGTATCTCTTTCCCACACAGTGACCAACCATGTGCCCCTCGTCTCTCTGCAAGGGCTCCTGGGACAGAAGAGTCACCAGCAAGTTTTCTCCTGAGCAAGACTGGTTAATATGGTGCAGTGTAATCAAAGCAGCTCCACCTGGTGGCCAAGTTGTAAAATTACTCCATCATCCACACGGAAGTATTCACGAAGAAAAGGCAGAACAGCTTCACTTCGCCAGTACTAATCATGTTGGCTCCAGGTTGGCTATTGTATAGCAGTTTTTCTAGATGTAAGCTGCAGTCAGGTGAGTATTATGTCAATGTAATGTACATGTGTTTTTTGTAATTTGAGAACCGCTTTCAGTTTTAAACCAATGAAACCTTTCTGGATCAGTTTTTGAAAATCTAAACTCCGTCTCTACCACACTCTTGTGCATACAGTGTATAATGGAATGGAAGTGGGCTGTTCCCTTTTTTTTTTACACCTGCATTGGTTTGCTTTCTGGTCTATTTTTTAGTAATATTTAAATTGTAGCCGATCTGTAATTTGTCAAAAGCACGCTACTGATCATGTTTTATGTGAAGTTCTGGAAATATGACACTTCCAATTGTCATGGATCAGCTGCTATACTACAGCCCTATAACAACTCTTGAGAATATCTTGTTGGTATTGTGTTGTGATACATTTTTCCAGTGCAGGCAAAAACTGGACATGGAAATACCAATTGTTGGAAAGATGACCTGTTAAAGCAGACCTACCACCTCGTAGGTCACCTCTTATGGCATCCGATCATAAAGGGGAATCCACAATAGAAAAAAAAAAAAAGCTGAGGGGCGGTTTTTCCAAGATCGCACCTCTCACTGTGTGATGTAGCGCCGAGGCACGACATCATGCAGTCAAAAGGGCACCTGGGACATCTGTCTCAAGTGCCCTAGAGGCTGTATGAGGTTGCAATCTCACGATACCGCGGGACTGACGCAGTGTTGGGAGAGATATGACGAGCATCAGATTCACCCCCCCCCCCCCCCCCCCCCCCCCCCCCACACACACTGCCAGAGGGAATCACTTGTCCCTGGAGGAGTTCTGGGGAAGGGGGGCTTGGTTGCAGGTATGAGCGGTGCCCATCCGGGAGGGGGAAAGATGTTCATCGCTGGCAGAAGTGGCTTTGGGTCGCCAGTAGTGAAGATGCTGGCGCCAGAAATAAAAACGTGAGGAAGGTAAGTGTTTTTTTTTTGTGTGTAGCATTTTACCAGGCTTTCCAACTGCTGACAGGTGAGCTTGTGTTTATTTTATTGTTTTTTTTTTTTTTATTTAAAACCGCTTTAAAATGGTAATGTACTGCTCAAGGCTCAGATTTCTTATTACATCATCAATAAATAACAGAACGAGGCACTTCAGTCCAAATAGCTGCAATGTTCATGTTTAATAAAAAATTAATTACAAAAGTAAGCCATCGGGTTTCCTATCTCCATTTTAAATAAGTCACATCCACGGTTCAGTATTCCGCATTCATAGCAAAGAGTACCAAGGGTATATCTTCTGTTCACTAATAATTTGCACTATATACAGGATTTAATTTAATGGTTAAAGGCACTTCTACTTCTATATTACACATGTCAGACTTATCTACAGCAGAGGGTAACAGTGCACTTCATTGAAACGTTTATAAATCAGCAAATAAAACAACCAAAACACCAGAAAAATTCACCGATTGGTAAGCAGGTTATTTGCAGCCACCTGACCATCTTTTCCAACTCCCATTGGTTGTCATTGCTGAAAACTACAGTCACTATGGCAAACATGATCTATAGCAATGACGGCTTGAGTTTATAGAACATAAAACGAAACAAAAAAAAAATTCTCTAGTTCCACAAAAGTCTTATGTGCATCTAAGAGTGTAAATAACATTATCTTATACTGTACAGCATGTTCCCCTTGTGATCCTTGATATTTTCCATTTAGGAGGGTCGAATTCTCTAGCTGAAGTAAACCTGTACACGCTCACATTACATGAAGACTACAATTGTACAAGACATCGGAAAATGCCCCTTCATACCTTTACTCTTCCGGATCCCCTCCACATCGTACTGCCTTTGTGTATAGAATCACCTGCAGGGGTGTGCGCCCCACCCAGTGAGATCCCCAAATCACCGTATAGTGAGGACTTTATAACCAACCCTCGGAGTATGTGCGAACGTGACAAGATTACTGTAAACAAGAACCAGACTAGCTTTTTCCACTACAGAGCGTCATGTTAGTAAGTGTTGGTTGGCTTCAGATGTCAGTCATCTACACTGAAACACACAAGTACATTTCCTTATTCTAAAATAACCCCCCCCCCCCCCCCCCACACACACACACACACCATATAACTCGATCCACAGGAGATGAGCATTTTACAAAGCATATTAAGACGTATAAGAGGGAATGGGGTGCAGTCCAACATGGCCCATGTACTCTACAACAGGGGGAGTGTAATCCTCCTATGTGCCGATAGATATTCATATACCCAGATCGGAGGAGCCGCAGCAGCTATGGTTCTATATGTCAGCATGATGGCGCTGCACACTGACAATGATCTGACTTCACTTGGCCGGCTTGCAGCGCACCGAGGGTTTATGGGAAAACTTTAGAGTTTGCTTTTTCATGGAATAACATACCAGGAGTGGCAGCTAGAGCCTGGTAGTAGAGATGGTGAATGAGGTGCTGACATTTAGCATTAATCAAATGAAGCAAATCAAATGAACCTCCTTCGCACCATTTTTTATGCCGCTGTCCGGGCAATCACGGCACTGTACACTGTACCCAGTCCTGATTCCGTCAATGTGTGTGGGAGGCAAAGCAACACCCCCTCCATTAACATGGAGGTCTATGGTGACGGAGGCGCCCCAACCCCTTCGCCACTTCCTAGGACTCAAGGCAAGAAGACCCCGCTATTATGCCCAATCCCAGCACAGGCGCAGTTTTATCCAAGATCAAACTGCGCCCGTACTGGCTTTGGGCATAACACACGTCAATTTTTAGTTTAATTGCCGAACAATCGATCCCACTTGAAAAAAGCTTAATCGAACAGGGAACCAACATGTTGGTAAATCCCTGTATGATTGGCATTACTTTGGATGGGAATCTATTGAACAGGGAAACGATGCTCGGCGCATTGCACAATTGACGAATGCTCGAATGCAGCATGGTGTTGTCATCAGGCTGCACTTGAGCATTCATTAAGTGGGTATCGACACATGTATGGGGACCCTTAGGGTATGTTTCCACAGCATGGAGGGCTCAATTGACACCCCCTGTGCCAAGCGCATTCCTTGGTGGGGACGTCGACAGAGCCCATCCAGATACCTGCCTCCATGGCTTGGAGCCAGTCCACCGGCCCAAGGCTGATGTACCGCACTACGTTAACCTTCTGACCTTACACTGAAGAGAGTGGATATTTTTAATCTTACAATGAAACATATATAATAAGTCACATGATAAAGATCTCATTATAATGTAGTTTGTGAATACCGCCATCTGAACTAGTGTGAAGCGATGTGGATCATACCAGGATTATATGAATATATGACAGGATGCTCAGCATGTCTCTTCACCTCTCCAGCAAGCAAGCTCAGCGGTTACATGCTGGAGACACTACAAGAGGCCAATGTGTGAAAGACTTCCTATCAAAAGAAACAAAAACCCATTTCTAAAGACCTCGCGCAGGGGACACATGTTCCTATGGCGTTTTCTAAACGTCTTTTAATTCCCAAGCTGCACAAGCAGCCGTAATAACCGACACTGTGATCACTTCAATAGTTGTTTTTCCCTTTTCTAGAATTTCAGAAACTTAGCTTTAATTGTTCAAGGGTCTCCGGTACACAGGTGCATTGCTTGCTTTGTTCTGTCAGACCTGTAAAAGACAAACATACAGCTAGCCACACATGCACAGATTCCCCTTCAATCAAAGAACGATCCATTGTAATGTGGTTCCGTCACCACGCTGAGCGATCGCTCACTGATCATTCGGAGAATCAATGCGCACCACCTTGGGGAATCGATCCCTGGCCCAGACTTTCAGATGGGGATTGAGGGTCCCCAACCAAAGTAATGGCAATTGAACAGGAAAATACCAGATCTCTGGTCAATTGCAATCTTTTTGGGTAGATCGTTCAAGGTGGGCGCATTCGATTCCCAAACAATCGCTGTCACCGCGCACGCCTATTGATCAGGAATCAATACGTGTATGGCTAGCTTAAGTGGCTATTCATTTAAAATCTTCTGAAATGGAAGATTCCGCGTTGTTGATTATTCGAAACACTTCTAAAGCAGGGTACAGATGGCTCGATATTTGAGCCGTCCGATGTTCCCTGCAGCAGCGTGACATCATATCGGCCGAGCTGGGGAGACAGCTCTGCTCTCTCCAGCTCAGCCGATGCTTTGCATGGAGACCCGCGGTTTCCATGTAAAGCAACAGACATCGGGCGTATTTAACGGTCATGTCCGATATGGCTGTTTTCATGCGGGATTTATTGGTCCTGCTCAAAAACAGCATCAGCGTGCACCTCACTCGATGTGGACCATCGATCTGGCCCATATCTTCATGTCTGTACCCAGCTTTAGGGCCCCCATACACCTTTAGATCTCCTTTTGTTTTACCAAAACCATGTAATATGAGGGACTTTCTTAACAATCACCATAAATTCCTATGAGTGACTGAGAGGCTGGGTTGGGCTGCTGCGTACCCACCGTGCCCTGTTCAGCTCCGGTGATCCACCGGGTCTCTTGTAAATAAGTTGTTTATTCTATATATGGGATGTTGGCTACTTACGACATACACTATTGATTTTACTAAAGATATACTTTCTAAACCATCAAGTCTACCTTGGTTCAATCGCAGAGGACCCAGCACTACATAGTTGTTGGTAGATCTAAAGGATATCTGACAGAGATCTAAAGGTGTGTGGTCAGCCAAAGATATAGTAATTTGATCTCATTTTCTGTGACCTGATTGAGAAAATCCATACAGTCGATAAACGAAGTGAACGGACAGCCATGTAACCAGCATTTTTCAGTAGAGGATAACAATTACCACAGGTTTCCATAAAATCCTTTGCCGCAAAGTGGTCATATAACATAGATCCAGTTATGAAGGACTACACTTCACCTGCTCTAGTGATGTGACACCTCCTCCAGTAACATTGTGCGTAAAATTCAGCATGTGCAAAAAGATCAGTGTCTGGCTAAAGGAAAAAGGTCAGTCCATTACCTAAGCTACCTGGAGAGTATTCCTCAGTCCTCGTTGGCAAGCGTTTCAGTGGAAAGCCATATCTTGGCGCCATTTAAAAACTTGCTTAAAGGTGTCCCCAGTATACTCCGGCGGCACAAGTTCCCTACTGGAGAGAAAGGGAAAGAGGATGAGAGGAAGTCCAAACTTTCATAGCTACTGTGCAAGTCGTCTGCCCGGAAAAACATTCGGCTTTGTTCACTTTCTGGAGAAGTGGCCTGAGAGAGTGGGTACGACCTGTACTGGCGGAGGCTTGTCTGAAGCATTTCTATCTCATCGGCCAGGAGGGAGATTTTATGGAAAGCGGTGATGAAGCCGCCGTGGTTGATCTGGGCCTCGGGAACCCATCGAAGGTAGCAGAGCTTCCACAATTGTAAGTCTGGCCCGTTTAACTTTGGTAACAAGACGCCGTGAAGGTCTATTGGCTTAGCAAACCAGTCTTTAATATATTGTTCCAGTCCGTTGTTCTGATTTTCTGGCACATGGTGAGCAAGTTCAGGCTTCAGCCTCAGGATTAAAGAGTTTCTACGTGGCATGATGTCCGCTGGAGGAATCCCATTCTTCAGGGAGACCGGCATCCCCCGTAATGTGGAGCTGTAGTTTTTCTGAGAAGAAATGAATAAAATACAACTGAATAAGAAACCTCACCAATGGGCCTCGTTCTACACAACGACAACACTGCAAACTGACATATTGTCATGTATTTTACATCAATAAGCAGCAGTAAATAGTCCAAATCATCCTATATATATATATACAGGGGTGCACATAAGTGGTACTCTGGTACTCAAAAGGGGCCAAAACCTGACTCTGCATACCGGCATTATTGTTACAAAGCTCATATGCGTACTAACAACTTGAAGGCGCTCCGTGTCAGGACGGCCACAGCTAAATGTTACATGTATACAATTTATGTCACTTGGATAACCGCAGGGAAATATGAATAACTATGAAAGGTTGCAGTTAGGGGTGTGACATTGGGAATGTAAATTAATGATCCAAAAAAATAAAGATTGGACTTCTAAGGATGTTGGAGATCTGGTGATGAAAGTCAGAGTAGGCATATGTAAGGGTAAAATCTGACAAGAGAAAAACACTGTGTGACAGCTGGAATGTGACTATGAAAGGTTGATATTTGGACTGCAGGTAGTCTCAGGGGTTAGTTACTAAGTCAAAAAATGTCAGGGGTGCACTACTGAGGTATGAGATCTGGGGGTTCAAACGGTGTTGTACTGTGAGAGTTACATTTGACCCAAAGCCAGCTGGTGACCTGTGGATGGAGACAGCTAATCGGAGGATCAATCAGGAACAGGGAGGTCCATCTGCAGCAGAATCTACCATGCAGGATGCTGACACAGAGGGCAGTGAGGGAGACAGTGAGGAATACCACCCTACATATGGGGTGAGTACTACATCTCCTGGTACTCATCGGAGGAGCTCACAACAAAAAAGTTATGTGCACCCCTGGGTATGGATATAGAGGACACACAAGGCACCAGGCAGATGACACAATGAAAGTCCTATGTACATAACATAGAATATTAATAAAAGTGATGTAATTACCTAGTGTGTGTTGTGTAAGTTACACTAAAATGGATTTTGCGCTTACATACTTCCAGATTACATTAACAAAGCTGTGTATATTAACTGACAATGTCCATTCTCTAAATATAAAACCCCTGTTGATCCTGCGAGTTTTTTGTTTTCCGTTCATATCTGGTGACCACACTCTGCAGGTAGATATTTCTCTAGCTAAAGCCATCACTGATCTTTAGTGTCAATTGTGAATACTCGAATTGTGAATATCGGCACTTCAAGAAGTGTACTTTATCTTTGTAATATCTGCATGTACAAGTGCCGATATTCGCATTAAATTATTTCTGTGCAGCTACCATTTCACATTCTGCCACTAGATGACACTGTAACAACACACTGTGCTCACAATATTTGCATGTTAAAGGGCAGATATTCACATTACGGGACATCGCATGATAATGATGATCTTAAATTTACTTAGACAATAGTTGAGTTTGCAACAATTATTCTCCAAATATTCTATGCTGCGCATCACTACTGGTCATTACCAATTCGTATTGTAAGCCAAGAAAGTGTTCAGCTATTGCAGGAAAGTCCAAGAGACAGACAACTTCAAGAACAAAGCTTACATTAGCAGTGACAACCCTCAAATAACCATTCTCTAATCTATGTATAGTATGTATACAATTCTAATTGTCTAAAGGTCGCCATACACGTGTCCGATTCCCAACCGATTCCAGGACGATCGATTCCGGGCGCGTGCTACCAATCGATCGTTGAGGAATCGCATGCAGCCCACCTTGTCCGTCCGATCACGTCCGATCGATAGGGGGCCCAGAATCGGATCCGACAGAGAACCAACATGCTGGTCATTCTGATCCGATTCAGCACACATCAGGGGGAGTTGCCATGTGTGAAGTGATCGATCGGACACAGAATCGTCCAGGAATCAGTGGCCCAAGGTGGTAGGGACAGGTTTAATTGGGCGATCGATCGGACAATCCCCAGCCGGCATTCATGAAATGGGTTCTAAGTTGAACCTCTAACAGGGGGATACTTACATTTGGTTTTACACTTGGATGAAACTGTTCTGGAACGCTTCGCATTGTCTGGGTCCCCCAGTGCTACATAATAAAAAGTAAAATATTTGTCATACATATTCAAACACACAAGTGTTAATAAAAAAATAAGACAATACAATTTGTGATCCCAGGATGGCTATAAATTGTTTTTTTGTGCAATTTTCCTCCCCAACAATGGGGGGGGGGGTGGTATCTTTTGAGAACATATAGACATTGTATACTCTCTGCAGAGAAAACCTTGTTACTCATTGCTGCAGTAACGCTCTGTGCCCCACTCTGACCCCTCCCAGGGATAGACGGCACTTAGGAGGAGGGAGGGGAGAGAGCAGGGATAGACCAGACAGGAACACAGAGCTGAGAGACACTGACTGCAAGCTTTCGGGGGGATGGTGGGGTACGGGGGACATAGACCTACTTGTCAATAGAGGGGCATCAGCTTCCCAGCCCACATCGCAGGCTACGTGGACAGGGGCGCGAGTAGGGCAGAAATTTTAACAATGCACACTGCTGGATCGCCTGTACCTTGGTACAGGAAGAACAAACTCTAGGGTGGTTAAAAGGCCTTTACACAATGCTCACATAATAGGTGCACTTACTAGAATGTAAACATTCCTTTACAGCTAAGGAAAAGCTTTCTTAGTGATTTCATAAAATCTTCACTTAACTAAGCTTAACACAGGAAACGCATTCGCAGAGCTTTTTTCATAGAGCTGATTAAGTAGGATAAGATTCCAAAACGGACTATAACTTCCCCTTAAGGCTGCCATACACAGCCCGAGTAGGTCAGACAGACCTACTCCGATATGCACCGGAGTGCAAACGTGATGACGTCATCACGTTTGCACCCCGGTGCATTATGGGGCCCCTTCAGTCGGCTGGCACCCTTTGTGTGCCGGCCATAAGCTTCAATGAAGACGCCGGTCTTCATGGACGCTTATGGCATCGGCCAGACAATACGGACATGTCCGCTCTCTGGCTGGCCGAGCAGTGGGGCAACATGGATCTGTCGCCCCATGTGGGCACATGCCGTTTAGCGGCCGATTTTTAACCTGACCGACGGCGCGCACGCCCGTCGGTCAGGTTAAAAATCGGCCGCTTATCGGCATGTGTATGGCTAGCTTTAGACTATTACTTGCAATTTGGAATCTCCCTTAAAGCAGAAATCCCCTTCAAGGAATAAAACACAATGCACCAATCCTGTTGTAACTGTGATTTCATATGGACGCCTATTATTACCTTTGATCTTTTAAAAAACTTTGCGTTTCCATTCTGAACATTGGGAACACTCTTTCCGATGTACAGGGGGTTATTGAACAGAGTGCGATCCTTTGCTGCAAACTGCAGAGACCAGTTCCACACAGAAGGGAATTTCAGACCTTTTTCGTCCCCCAGTTGAATATTTTTTCCTATAGCAAACTCCTGGGGAACAAAAATAACATGCAAAGAAAATTATTATTGTGGAAGAAAACAAAGGCAAGATAACCGCTCAGTATATTTTAGGATGTCTGTGATTAAACACAGCGTGTGTGGTGTCTGCTATGGACAGGAGAACCAGAGGGGGAGGCTGATCTTGACAGAGAGTCTGCTATGGACAGGGGTACCAGAGATGGGAAGGCTGATCCTGACAGACAGTCTGCTATGGGCAGTGGGACACAGAGGAGTGAGGCTGATCTCGACGCACAGTCTGCTATGGACAGGAGAACCAGAGGGGCAGGCTGATCTTGACCGACAGTCTGCTATGGACAGGGGAACCAGAGGGGGAGGCTGATCTCGACAGAGTCTGCTATGGACAGTGGGACACAGAGGAGGGAGGCTGATCTCAACCGACAGTCTGCTATGGACAGAGATCTCGACAGGACATAGCAGAATGAACTGTCAGTGCAAGCGGAGAAGAAAGAAATGCGACACTGGGAGGGGAGGTTGCTGATCTTGATGGCTTCCCTGTGCAAAGTAGAATGAACTGCCAGGTGCAGTTCATTCTGCTATTGACAGGAGACCCATCAAGATCGGCGCCCCCTCTCAGGTTCACGTTATTTTCTTGTCCGCTCCCTTGCGGTAAGATAAATACAAGCGGTTGACCCCTGTCCATAGTATGTATGAACTGTACTGACCCCCCCCCCCCCCTGGGCCCCCTGACTATAGTATTATGAACATCTGGACAGGTACCCCTCTACTGATGACTCTGCCACCTACATCACTGCACCCGCACAGTACCGTGGTGGGGGTCTCAGCTAGATGGGGAGGCACATCCTGATAGCACACCAGCATCATGTCAGGTGCTAGGAGACTTTAGAGGGGAAGTTCCCTGTATAGATAGGTGTAAAGAAAGGGTTGCACAGAGTTGATGGAATGGCATTGTACTTACCGTACTTTGCTGAACACGCTGGTGAGGACAGTTGAAGAGAAATGTTCCAAAGAGTGAGATGCATGTGCTGTCATATAACACGGTTAGATAGGTCTCTGTAAACTGGAAAGCTGCTGGGTATTGGTTCTGCAGCTGCCAAACGCAGTCCAGGAATAGCAGAAAGAGCGGACACTGAGGAAGAAAAACAGATGTTTGACAATCGGCACGCGCTGGCCTGTTTTTCATCTAGCTGTGTATCTATACCACATGATCACGCTTCACCCAATGTAAACATTTCTAGCCAACCTTCATTGAGTTACACCAACAGAAACAAAGATTTAAAGCGCACCTAAACTCACCTAAAGTACTCTATGTCCCTCGCTGGCAAACACCCCATCATGCAGATGATCGGTCAAAAATACATAAAAATCATAATCCCAAATAACCCTCATCTGCAGAAAGTGTCACATCTATGTCATTAGATGAGCGTTAAGTATTGTGTAAATGTCCAAACATTCTTTTCCCAAAGCGGGATCACTAATTAAAGCGTTCCATACCAGTCTATACTTCCTTCACACAGTGACAAACAATAATAATTTGTGCACATCCAGAAATTCCCTTACAGAAGCATACACTGTGTGTATACATTAAATCTAAGCTATACAGCTATACAAAGAAGGAACATATACAATGCACTGACTTGTCTAGACTTCCTTTCACCAGTCACACTAAGCAGGGACCGTTTACTGTATACAGACTTAATACCGATACCCATCCGATTGACCCACGATTCATCGCACTCGATTGTGGGTCGATTGAATGGGAATCGGCCCACATATAGCTAGCTTAAGTCTGTATACAGTAAACAGTGCATGTCCCTGCTTAGTACAATGGGTTACACTGGAAGCTGCTGACAGGGACACACAGGACCCCCCCCGATGATGTATACAGCAGGCTGGCAGCAGTCCTACGCTCAAAGGAAGGTATATTAGCTTGATTTTCAGTTTAATCGGCGATCGCGCACAACGATCGATCGTTCATAGATCGAACAGAAAATCAACCCATGTATGACCACCTTAAGTCTTAGGCTTTGTTTCCATTGTACGTCGGGAGCCCTCCGCTAAGCGTATACGCTAAGCAGGGGTCCCGACGTATCCCATAGACTCAGCCTGCCGGCGGATGGTCTGTTTAGACATCCGCCGGTGTACAGGCTGAACGTACTCGACTACGTTCAGCCTGACACCGGCGGATCGGGTCGGCGCAATGAAGACAGACCCGTCCGCCGAGCAGGTAAGTCTATCTGCTACGTCGGGGACCCCCCGCTAAGCGTGTACGCTTAGCGGAGGGCTCCCGGCGTAATGGAAACAAGCCCTTAATCACTCACACCAGCCATGATCATACATGGAAGCACTCAGGTCTGCTGTTAGAAATCCTGGGGTCCCAGCAACACCACCTCCCTTCGTGCTTCCACAGACTGACACAGTGAGCAGAGGTGGTCATCAGTTCAGGGACACGGTTGTCATGCAGCCCGGCATGCGGCCGCCGAGGCCCCTAGATGCTGACTGCCAGGCCCAGAACAGGAGTGCCCCCCCCCCCCCTGCTGGCCGCCCTGGAAGCACTGTATACATGCCACTGAAGCTTTGCTCTGTTTCCCGAGTTAAAAGACAATCTGTCAGATTTAAAAAGACTGACAACACATAAGATTCGCATTTCAACAGCATTATTGCAGGTATACAGGCAGTGTTAGTGCTAAAATTAAGGATTGTACTAAATAATTGAGAACAAAAAAATCAATATAGCATGGGTAAGGATATACCAAGCAGAAGGGCATATTTAGATGCCCATTAAAATAAAGCTGTGCAGTGCAAAATCCTTCATTACAGGACATAATAGTAACCGAGATAACGGGCAGGAACAAAACCACATTTAACTGCTGACAGCAGTCAGCAAAAGTCACTTAATGAACGGTACTTTACCTCCTTGTCAGATTTTTTCAAGTGATTGCACCTATCAAGAAATGGATACCCAGCCATGACCCACTCCTTCTGTATAAGACTCTGGAATCCAACAATGGTCCGGAAATATGGATCTGACATCAGCTGGACAAGAGAGGCCACCAGGCAACTGAGGTCCCGACCTTCTTCCTCTGTTACACACAAAACACACAATACCATCACTTCATCAGCAATTATTGCATGCCTAGGCACAAATAAATCGGCACCTATGTTCACATGTTATAGCTTTTTTTTTATAACATACAGTGGGGCAAAAAAGTATTTAGTCAGCCACCAATTGTGCAAGTTCTCCCACTTTAAAAGCTGAATTTTTTAAAGTGGATATAACAAAGTATTGAGATGAACTTTTCATAGGGACCAAATACTTATTTTCCACCATCATTTGCAAATAAATTCTTTACAAATCCTACAATGTGATTTCCTGGATTCTTCCCCCCCCCCCCCCCCCCCCCCCCCCCCCCCCCCCCCCATTCTGTCTCTCATAGTAAAGGTGACCTATGATGGAAATTACACACCCCTCTCATCTTTTTAAGTGGAAGAACTTGCACAATTGGTGGGGGACTAAATACTTCTTTGGCCCACTGTATGTATCATACATTTTGTCAGTGGTGGGCAACCGAGTTGATATTGAGGGCCACAAGTGCGGCCCTCAGCATCACTAAAGGGCCGCACACAACATTGATCCAGACCCTCCCCCTGTCTACATATCTCAGCAGGCGGTGGACCAGATCCAGACAGGCAGTCAAAATTGGACAGAAACCACCCTCCCCTCCTGTCCCTGGGTGCAGCGCTCATATGTAGACCTGGTTTACCAGATCAACATTGACCATTTTATTGATGTAGGACCACTGGGTCAGCATGTGACCACTTCACGGGTGAATTGCTATACCCTATGCATTACCAGTTAGGTTTTAGGGGCTGCATGTGGAGGACCAAGGGGGGCCGCCAAATAACGCCCAAAGGGCCTAGGTTGGGCACCTAGGCATTATGCAATTGAATCTGGATACAATTCAGTTTAGTGAAATAGAAAATCGTTCTTATATTAGAATAGTGAGAAGCATTTCTTTTTTTGGACACTCCTCTAGATGAAGCCTGTAATCACTGAACTGTGTGCTGTGTGTGTGTCATCTATTACACAGAGGGACTACTCATATTCAGGGGAAAGGATAGGCGTACGGTAGGGGAAGCAGTTTGGAAAGGAGCTGGAATGTAATGATTTGGCTGAGGATACAAAAACAGTTACTTCAAAATAGCAATTTTCTGACTCAACATCTGTGCGAGCCAATGCCGGTCACTTGACTTGGCAAGGAGGGGGGTGAATCATATGCTGCATATCACTGTGTATCAGAGGGAAATCCCTGCATATCCATCATACTGAGCTGAAAACACTCCATCGTACAACTGACCACAGTCTCACAGGGACAAACCTCCGGCTTCTACACATCACATTCATTTTATCATCTTTAAATAAACTTTAAAAAGTCCTTTGACAAGCAAACTAAAAGCAGCAAACTTTACTCACTTCCCTTTTCTGATTTATCTGAAACCGTTCCCTTTTCTTATTCTTATATTACTCTTATAAGTGAAGTGATGACACATTTCTCTGATCTATAAACCATTAAACCAACATGTACTGTGTACTTAGCCGTATCTTTCCTAAGAAGTACCTATTTAAAAAGCAGAGAGCAATGGACAAAGTAAAAGGCTGTACAGATCTACAGAACTGACGTCATATCATTCTCTATTCTAAAGCAAGACCAATAGAAAGTGGATAATATAAAAAATGTATTATCATTTACTGCTTCATTTCTGAGAAGCAACATGATAGGTCCACACTGTGACCTTCCACCTCTGACTCTGCCTCCTTCTATAGGGAAGATCGGAGGTTAAATGTAAAAAATACTTACTAGATAAAACTTTACAAATTCTGCGACCCCCACTGTACTCTGGCCTTATTTCTGGTCTCTACCGCACCTTTGCTGCCCCCAGACACTGACCAAGATCTCATACATGCTGAAGTGGGAAGAGGACCTGGGCTCTTCTTTGGATTATGCAGACTGGGCTCTGTTATTATCCTGCACGGATATGTCCCCGCAGTTGAGAACTCTTATAAGGTTCTTATGTGCTGGTACATGTGCCTGCAAATTTCTCCTCTTTCGTTTGGGGATGCCCTACTCAAGGGACCCTCCTTCATATATGGTGGATCTGTCCGCGGGTCCAGAGATTGTGGATCAGAGTTTGCAATATTCTCTGCACCCTTTTGGAGTGCTCATTATCCCGGGACCCATGGGAGGCTCCATTTCATCGCAAGATACCGTCCTGGTCTAAATCCCAGGACTGTTTGGCTTCTTCTCTTTTAATAGCCACCGACAACTAATAACCAGATCAGCCCACCCTTAATTTCCTGGATTTAAAGCAACATGGCCAAGATGATTAATGGGAAGCTCACTGCTATCCTCCTTGACAAACCTCCCACATTTTTAAAAGTCTGGTCATCATGGATCGCTCCATTTCGCTCGGAGGGCTTTTCCAACACCTCCTAAGCTGACCCCCTCCCTCCCCACCCTCCGTTTTGCCTCTTTTGTATTGGCTTCTCCTTTCCCTTTTTCTTTGTCTTTTATTACTTTTTTGAGGTTATTAAAACACAGAGTTTGAGTTGTTTTGGTCATATTGTTTTTGTTGCAGCACCCCTAAGGGTATAATGGGTAATTAGACGTCACTTCTGATGTCTACCATCCCATATTACCACGTGCCCGCAGCATCTGAATCTAGATGCGGATAGGTGAATGGTTCAAGACCAGAAGAGTCTCACTTCTCCATCTTGAAGGCATGGGGACGTGGAAGCGAGCAGCCAGGAAAGGTTAGTTCTTTCTTTTTTTGCTGTCCCTGCACGAAGACCCGATGTAGGCGAGTAATGTGTATATGTTTTTTTTTTAGTTTAAATATGCTATAATCACAAGGTAACTTAATATAGGGCATGTCGCCAGAATTTTCCTGAAGCTCATGCTGTCCTTATCCAATTCAGAACATGGCACCTGCAGAGTTTACATGAGAACAAAACTGTCATGCAGGAATGTTCCATTACATAGGTGATCCTAGCATAGGAAACACGCGGGATATTCCAGCCATACTTTCATGCATCACACTTTGGGAATAATGAAACCCAATACCAATACCTTTCCATCGATAGCCTAAGCAAATGTCACCTTAGGATCTAAGTAAGTTGTGGCAGCATCATTTTTGCGGCTATATTGAGCCGGTATAAATATAGGGATATAGCGTGTGACTGACATTTCTACCCAAGAAGAAATGAAGGACAATATTTTTAGGGCTGCCTCTAAACCTGAAAATACATAGGTCAATGGCTTTATGATTAGGTAAACAATGGTGCTGTTTTATGCATGGCCACCATTAAGTCAAAGCTGACAAGAGGACAACTGGCAGCTGTACGATGCTCCAAGAGGTGTAAATATCCCAAAAGAACATATTTGCATTTACTTATGTGAGATATTTTAGTTTAGCGATCATATCCAGCGATCTGTGGAACTATATAAAAAATACTAACATCTGGAATATGATTGTGTCAGCATAGTAAACTTCACATCATTCCAGTTTCAGTTCTCCAAACTGATTGTTGGGCTAACCATGGAAAAACACCCTAAAAACCACTATATATAACAATACATAAAGCATTTCTGTGTACTGGACATACATATATTACATTTCACAATCAAGCAAACTCCCTCTTGCAATCTGTTAAGTAAAAAGTTGACAAAGAAAAGTAACCTTGAATGACAACAGAAAGTCTCCTGGAATCCATGACATAGACCAGCTCAGCTGCCTGCTTCAGAAACACCCTGCAAACAAACACAGACACTCGGTTGATAATTTAAAGACAAGTAAACAGACAATTTCTTTCTCTTTAATGGACCTTTGACAATATTCACTTTATCCAATCTTAGGGCAATTTTGGTCAGAGAATTGTTAATGCCAATATCTCAAAATATGATCAGTTATATACAGCTGCTGCTGATGAGCGCCCGGTTCAACAGCAAATAGGGGTGGTGAGCCCATGGGACTTTCAGGCAAAGTTAACAAAAACGTGATACGTGATATGTCTAGAATTAAAATACATTTTAATACATACCCTGTTTCCCCTATGATAAGCCATCCCATCCATCCAATAAGAAACAACCCCCACCCCCATTTTCGCCCAGAATATTAAAATAAAATTAAGTGATCAATTTTAATAAACCTCATAAGTGTTTACCTCGAACTATCCCCGGCAAGCTCATAGCAAATCTAAATATCAGCAGACCCACCGGTTTCAGTTGGCGCAGGAGGCAGACACTTGTTAAGCCCTCTAGGCTGCCAAACCAGAGATTTATAGAAAAGCGGACACAAGGGTGGCTCGCGTATATGTGTGATCACAATAAATCAAAAACAGCACACAATAGTGACCTGACCAGCTTTGGCATGGTTAAAAACAGATATTGAACACCACATCAAGGTTTTAAAAGCAAAGAAGCACAACCAAATTGTGATTTAGGAAACAGGAATTCCACATTTTAATGTATGCAAAAGCTGCTAGGTTTGATATAGATAACCTCCATCTTCATATAATACAGTAAACTGTGTTTTCCAGAAAACTGTTCAGACTATAAGACTTTTTTTACCATTACAAATCAGTGGGAAAGTGTCCTGCACCTTATGGTCTGAATATATTTTTTTGTCCCAACCATCCTGGGAGCAATAGTTCTGCATCACATGAGGCTGAAAGGTGTCCCATTCCCTCTAGCCAAGCCAAAAAAACACTTCCAAGAAGAGATCTTATCTGTATCAGCACTAGCAGTACCCATTCTCTGAACACACTGACCAACTTATGGAGACACATTTTACAATAAGATAGCATGAGTTGTGTATGTACATTAACATTCTGCATTGCAATAAATACATTTTGTAACAAAGACTCATATCTCCTCCCATATGTAAATAGCTGCCCATGGGTAAGTTGTCCAGTTCCAGATTCTACAATGTGTCTCTTCATAAGTTAGTCAGTGTGTTCAGAGAATGGGTACTGCTAGTGTATAGA
>CM070034.1:152152262-152171612 GCA_036250615.1 Ptychadena robeensis
ATGGTGCGCTTCTGGTACAGAAATCTGGACCTCAGCAGTGCGCTAGGGAGGTTAAGTAAAGAAACAGGTGGCTATCTGCAACTCTATTTGCCTTGTTCTCTATTGTCCTCTAATGTCTTCCAACTAAAAGTTTTGAAGCGTTGAATATACTTACTGTATTTTTCAGACTATAGGACACACTAAACCATAAGACACTCACAGTTTTTAGAGCAGGAAGAACAGAAGAAAAATATTTAAAGTTTTCAAATCAATTGAGGAAAAAAAATCCCCTACAGTACCAACTTCAGCCACAACTGAAATTGGTGTCACTAGAGAGCACAATTCATGGCAGATCATCATATTCCTCTCAAACACTAGGCTGTGTGTGAGGAAGCTGCCAGCATGAGTGCAGCTTTCCTCACACAGATGTGCATTGGTTATATCAGCAGGGCTCAGTTTCACGACCGAATCTTCCATCTGACAGCTCCTCCACCTCCCCCGCTAATCTTCTTGCCTGGAGAGCTGATGGGGAGCCAAGGCAAGACCACCAGCGGGGTTGCGCAGTCGGACCATAAAAGGCAGGCACATTTCCCACCGATTTTGGGGGTGAAAAGTGCATTATAAGAGATACAATATTTTACCTCACAATTATATGCATCACATATGGTTATAGAAATACCTTTTGGATGAGACTAAAATTACCTTTTTTGCACTTTCTGGACCAGATTCATCAAAGCGAAAGCGGAGAATACGGAAATCTTTACAATAAATGATCAATTCTGTCGGGTTGAATTTCAGCTTTTTATTAGAAGAAAGTATCTTCTGCTTTCTCTTGGTGTCATTTACTAAAATAGAAACAGAAAACAGCCAAGTTACAAAAAGCTACAGATCATTTCACTGCCATATGAGGGCCACAAGGAACAGGTCAGATCTGCACTAGGGTTAAAACCAGTTGCTCTCTGTAAAGCTTGGTATATATGAGCGAATTGTTACTTCTAATCTGATGAAATGCAGCAAATATGTATGGAATTCAGCCAACTGAATAGAAGAGATTCCTGTTCTTCATTGAATAAGTTGGTAAATATCATCAGCAGTATCAATATTGCTCAGATGAATGTACACAAGCTGTATTGTGTGTGAAGGTTTAAATGAAATCCAATTTTAATGGCAGAATCATGTCCCCCCATAAACGAAGCGAGCCACGGACAATTTTTATGTGCGTGCGCACTCATGGCAGCAAAATTGGCCAAGGGTGCCCACATGTTCGTAAATCTCTGGCCGATGCCATTAGTTTGAATGGAGACCAGCATTCCCAATCAAACTAACGGCTGGCATACATAGGGTGCCCACCGATGCTCTGAGCGACTCCATCACTCGTCTATCGGCATGTGTGGGGGCCTTAACTCACATGTTCACAGTACATAATGTTTTCTGCAAACAACAATTTCAAGGTTTTCAGGGCAAGTCATGTCAATGACTATAACTTATGTGACCAGAGCATGCACCCCCAAGTGGATTCAATCCATTCATTGCTACAGCAGATTTCAGTCCCTGACACATGGACCCAAATGCATATGTTCTCAACCTACTGCAGTAGAAAACCTTGTATTACAACACCAGTAAATGAGTTACTAGAATGTCCATAACAATGACTCAACAGTCAGCGAGACATTTTATTTAATATTCCACCCTGTCACCAGAGCTGGGTAAATACAGCTACAGTTTGTGACGTGCATTGCTGAACATACCTACAACAATCTGCTCTATACACGTAAGTGGGACATCATGTTCACCCAGTAAGAGATTCTTATAGTGAAATTTCTAGAAGAGAAAAGAAAAACATGTTAAACACGAACAACGACACCTATCCATTAACCCCCCTAGCGGTCTGCCTTTACCGCACCGTTTTTAAACCCCAGACCCAGCTATTCAGATATCAAGTTAATATACAGACGGCAGTCCCCATTGTCGTGCCTTTAATAAGGGGTAGAACGTTTCATATATATTCTTACTTCTGATATCTATTGGCATATATAAGCCATTTTTTTTTGTCCTCCATGTTAAAGCTTGTAGGAGAATTATGCAAGACATGTTTTCCAGGTGGTTCATGTGAGAACAATAGACGTTCTTATAATATTATCAGGTCTGTCCTTGAAAAATTAAAGTTGGTTGAGAAAGGCCTGTGATATCTGTCTGGAACACATTTAGTTACAAAAACAGGCATGTGATTCTTTTTAAAATCAATCAAACAAGCATTGTTCATAAAATAAAATACAACCAAGTGGATCCAGCCATTGAAACGTGAGGTCTCATTGCCCACCATCTTGGTAAAGTATATGTTTTATATTATATTTCTAAACAAGCTGGCGTGATACTTACAAGTTCTCTGCTTATTTGCAGCGAGTTAAAGCTAGCATTATCTATGATAAGTATGACCTCTTGGTGAAATCCATACATCAACCAGGTTACTTCCATAGAATAAGAGCGGAACTCTGGCAGTTTGCCATTAGTCTGTATCACAACCATAGCTTGTTGCCTTGGAGAAATAATTGCCTTTATCTGGGATGTTGGCATAGACCTAAATTTCATGTATTCCCTGCGTGTGTGATCTGTAAAATAACAGAGTTTTTAATGCCTCGCCTACATTTATGACACCATATACTGCATATTGAGTTAATTACATGTGGATGTTGTCATTCTGATATCTGACTTGCTGGTCATATATATCTTGCGGTATTATTATCTTTTATTATATTTGTATATATCTCCGTGTATGCTAAATAAATGTATATTTTGTGTGATTATTCCCGCTCTTTTTTGTTGATTGCACAACCTAACTCATATTCACTATAACTGAATTCTGTGAGGTGAAAAATATTGTCACATCTCTGGAACAATTTTTATGGTTCCTAAAGGTTATAAAGCTGTTGCTAACATAACCCTGACACCATCCAAAGTAATAGCCGGCACACAAAGGGTGCCAGACTATCCTCTGAGGGGCCAGTCGTCCCTGATCTATCAAGGGCTGTTCGCTACATGTATGGGGGCCTTGATGACCGCTCTGGTATTTCAAACACAACAACTGCGGTCTCTAGGCAAAGCAACGGAAATCGGTCGTATTTAGGGTCATGTCCGATATGGCTGTATTAATCAATCCCGTTGATTAGAAAACAGCGATGGACGCATATTATATGGGCCAGATAGATGGCCGTGAGCGCGCATTGCACTCGAAACAGCCATCGTTTTGGCCCATTTATTAGCATCTGTACCCTGCTTAAATCTGCAGCCAAATCGATCTCTTAGGTCGGTCTTGGGTATGGGTATGTCTCCTCAGCTCCGAGGGATCTGAGATCCATCAGGGCTGAGCAAACAGCCTGCCTGCTTCTCAGGGGGGAAGGGGGAGGTGCTAGCAGCTCCCTTCCCTCTCCCTTCGGGCTAGGCTGACCGTTCTCACATGCGGCATGCTGTCTGCCAGGTCTAGCTGATGGCACGAGCAGCTAGAGGGACCCGCCAGACAGCACTGGCACACAAAGAGTGCCCGGGCCGATTGTGACCCCAAGTTTGGCAGATTGACCACCAACAACGTGCTTTCATAGTATTGTATTACGGGGTAATGAAGACGGGGTAAGCATTAGGCAACATACTTTCAGATCTCATTACTACATAGAGGATACAAACCTGAAACGGCACAGGATTATCTGTAATGAAGGAAAGCTTGAAGTTGGTGCAAACCAACTTTCCCCACAGGTCGTAGACACTTGTATCTGATGCAATGCACTTTCTGACAAAGTTCACCTCGTTTACAATGATTTCACCTGGGACAAAAAAAAAAAAGTGAAAAATGTTAACATGAGGATTCTAACAATGATCAGCTTACGTTCATTCAGTTATTAAAACATTTAGCTCCAAGATGGAAAATGCTCAGAAAGCCGCTGTCCAGGGGTGGCTACATTTCTCCTCCACATATGCAGTATAACGAATATTATAGTTGGCTCTGACACTGCTGGGAGTTGCCACATTAGGGTACGTGGTTGGTGGACAGTCATAAAGCAACTGACAGGAACTCATCAAAAAACCTATTTAAGCCACCATAATGCCTGTGAACAAAGCCTGAATGAAATGTCACCATACTAGGTCATGGTGCACTGCTGTATTATTGTGTATTATTATTATTAAGGAAAATACCTGGGTTTAGCGTTCCATTAAAAATAGGATTATGTGTTAGGTCTTATTCACAGTTGCAGTGTGGTACAGTACCTCAGCTAAGGGCAGCTGGGGTCAATCAATAGGAAACCGCAACATAAAACATTCACACTGGCACGTATGGCATTATAGGTTTACCAGCAATGTAAAGCGTTGATCCATAACAGATGTGCACTGCGTCCATTAGTGCTACGGCATAACAATAAGCTTGAATAGTGTGAGAGAACCTAAAGACAGCATATTAAAGTTGTCACTGTGGTCATCCACAACCGTTTCTTTCCAGATCTCTCCCCTGCGGTGGTCACAGTCAGCTCCAGCGTCCGGCATAGGTGAGGATAACAGGGGGAGATGGCACTGCTTCAGTATTCTGCCATGTAGTGCCAGGTCCTCTCTGATAGAATACATAGTGAGTGGATGGTTTAGGGTCCTTTCACACTATACAAAAATGCATGCGTTTCTCACATTACATCTGTGTTTTTGAACAAATCAATGAAAATTTCATCAAAAATCCATACAGCGGGGCGATTTAAAAAAACGCACGCGGAAACCCTGCGTTTTTAAAAATGCAACACATGCAGTTGTCCATGTAAAAATGCGCGCAGTACAAAAACCCATTTTTAAACAAAACACCTATAGTATTAATGGGCCCTTAGAAATGTCCTCATATCACATGGTTTTGGTAGAACAAATATTGATTGTACAGAAATTGTATGGAAAGATTGTAAGGTGTATGGCAGGCCTTTGCACTCTGTTGTGATTGGACAGCTGGGAGAGAGTCCACGGTTCACTTACCCCTAGGTATAAAGCTTACAGGTGCAACATTTAGACCATGTTTAGACACATCCTATAGGTGGACAAAATTTCTCATGGGAACAGATTTACACCTTTTACACAAGCCATGTGTCAGGTGTTATCAAAGTAAATCATTTTAAATGTTACGCCATCATCAATTAGCATTTTTTTTGGAAGATTTCTACTCCTGCCCTCCAAGCTATTTTATGCCTCCACCTCTTCATCCGTAATCACAATGTTGTGTGCCAAGTCCTCGGCTTCACCCCCACACCGCAGAGTCATACACAGGCACATAGGAAGGGAAACTAATCCCTTTACCCGAGCTCCGTCATATCTGTCTCCACCCTGACCCTGAATGTAGATATACAGCGTATATGGACAAAATGAGGGATTACAGTGTTATGAACTACTTCTATATAATATTGCACACAAAGAAGTAAAAGATGATAAATAAAAATAAATGGGCCACTAAATTAAGAGATTTGCCATAAATATTTTTTGTAAATATAAAAAAAAATTTAAATATTGTTCTGTCAAACTAATGTTACAACTTTTTAAATTTAGCCACTTTTTAAATACTAATTAAGGTATATACTTCAGTATAAGCCGACCGAAGTACAAGCTGAGGTAGCTAATTTTGTATACAAAAAATGGAAAAAACAGGGTGGCAAAGTCAGATAGTGAAGTTTTATTAAATTTAGAGAAAGCACCATTGTCCCTAGGAATAAATCAAACAGGTGAATTTTAGAGCCACACACTTAAAGAGAACACAGGTTTATTGTTATTACAGGATGGGTCAGTTCATATGATTTACACAAGAAAATAAATTTCCATTTAAAAAGTATTTTTTTATTATTATTGGGACCAATACATGGATTGAAAACCTATTTTCCTTTTTGAATCATACATTACATCTGCTGGTGTCAGAAACACAACAGAGCTTCACAGAGGCTGCCGATGCTTTGGATTCAGTGACTCAGGACAGGGGAGTGGACCCTGACTTGAGTATAAGTCAAGGGGAGCTTTTTCAGCCCATACCCATACACGAGTATAAGTAATGCAGGGATTTCCCCCAGAGTATGCTTATTGCTGTCCAGGGTCCTGGTGGGGAAAGCCATCACAACACCTTTCATACATTCAAGCTACTAGTGTCACCAATTTTTCTATTGTCTATGTAATTCTGCCACTGTGTTAAGACAGTAGCAAAGCTTCACTTAAAAATTTGACAATTCAGGAACCAACTTTTTTTTTGTCTGCAGAAGATTAAGTATCTAATTAAAGCCCCCCATACACGTTCCGATTATTCTCCCGACCGATTTTTCGTCCGATCCGGTCACCCGATTTTCATCTAAAATGTTCTGGTCGGTCGGCTGGCACAAAAAAATCGGAATTCGAATTATCACCGATCCATCAGCCCGACCCTATTTATTAACAGCAGATCGACAAAAAATTTACGGACAGGTCCGAAGCGGTCCCGATCGATTTTTCGGCCGATGTTGAGAAATCGGGATCGGTCGGGTACATAATTCCTTATCCGATTAATCTCCCGATCGATTAATCTCCCGACCCGATTGGTCGGGCAAAATTCGTACGAAAAAACGGAACGTGTATGGGGGGCTTAAGCCAAGCTAGAATAGACTGCGTAAAGGCTACCACATCCTTTAGTAAGGCAGCCATAGTATTCCTGTACTGTAACTGCATTCACCTTACTGGGCTAAAAAAATTAAATATCTCCCCATAAGAAGAGGCCCAAGTGGGCTAATGGGACTTATTCATATAATAATGCACATTTTACAGCCAATGGTCGTGTGTCAAAGAGCTAACAAAGACTAAAGGTGGCCGTACATAGATGATGGTGATATGCAAGTCTGAGGAAAGGAATCAATCACACTGGGTGGTAGAATGATCAACTGATGTTAGGCTATGTTTCCACTAGAGATTGTCTGCAATCACCCACATTTTTAATCCATTTACATGAATGTATGCGTTTAAAAATTTGTGCTCAATAAATTGGAATGTGATTTTTGAACGCGTCCCCATACATATTCTATGGGCGCGATCAGGAATGATTAGACACAGCTGAAAATCACAGCAACCAACACTCTTGATCACACCCACGAAAAATAGGATGGAAACATAGCCTTAGACTGAATCTAAGATCGATCGTGCAATAGTGTACCCATGCATGGCTACCTTAAACGTACAAAAATGACGTTACACCTCATATATGGAGTTCCTGAATGGTTCATTATTCAGATGTTTTTATATCCACCAAAATCTTCCCAATCACCGCTCATCAGTGGCGCACATTGTTCTGCTTATACTGAATGGATACAACTTGTCCCAGGCACAGAGTTGCATGACATGTGACTCAACAATAAAAAGCATGTTGTATTAGATCCATAGCAGGCCCTCGAAGAAAAAATACAAATCCTTTTTTTCTTCTTCATACTATACTTCATCTTCAACCCCACAAAATCATACCACAGATCCTTCAACTGCATTTTTGCAAACTCCAAGTGGATAATAAAGTGCAGATTGCTAAATGGCTGTAGTAATGTTCGTTCTTCTGGAATTAATCCATCTCCATACAAAATCTAATGCAGGGAACACACAGATCGATATTTGAGCGTTCCGATGTTCCCTGCAGCAGCGTGATGACGTAATCACGGTGCTGTCAGATATCGGCGGAGCTGGGGAGACAGCTCTGCTCTCTCCCCAGCTCAGCCAATGCTTTGCCTGGAGATTCATGGTCTCTAGGTAAAGCAACGGATATCAGCCGCATTTAACGGTCATGTCCGATATGGCAGTTTTCAAGCCTGATTGATCGATTGATTGGTCGTGCTTGAAAACAGGGATGTCCACATATTATATGGGCCATATTGATGGCTGTGAGCATGCACGGCGCTCAAAGTGGCCATCGATCCAGCCCATATCTACATGTGTGTACCCTGCTTAAGGGAATCGGACATACTGATCACCTAGTTCTTGGTCACCTCTCTCTCTTAGACCTTTCTCCCCAGTTACGGCAACGTGGGGGATTTGGCTTGTGGGACTTCCTCTGAGCCTCTTAAAGTTTTCCCCAGTTGACCTTATGTTCCTTCTAGATTTGGGAAGATAGGATATGCATCTTGACGCAACTACAGTGATACTTAGATTCACATTCCCTCGTACCGGTCTGGTGTGGTGTGTCTCCCAACCATGTGGCATGTAGGTGCACTTCCTCACCCTCCCCAATACGATCCCGACATACAATCTCCCCTTTGGTAAAGGGTATAACAGGCTGATTTCGGTAAGTTATAACTTGCCTTCATTTGAACCTTACGGATCTGATTAATCCCTCCTCACCTTTCAGAGCCTTGTACCTTTGCATTGATCTCCCACGGAAGCAAATCCAGTAGCGAAACGTGTCGCGCCATATATGCATTATAGTATCTAATGTCCAATGTTTTAAAAAAAATATGTAAAGAAAACATGTATTGGATAATGCTGGAACTGTGATGTTACAATACTATGAATGTTTAGATAAACTTTGTGTTGCCCTAAAAATCCCTAAACCCGCTCTTTCATATTTTTTAAAAAGCAGGTACTAGTATATTCTCTTTTATGTTTTTTTATGTATATTTAACATGTACAAATTTCAGTTTTTTTTTTTAGTACTTATGGGATTTTAAGTGAAGATTACCATATTTTTCGGACTATAAGACGCACCCAGTTTTTAGAGCAAGAAATCAGAAAAAAAAATATCATGTGTTTAAATGAATTAGGGAAAAAATCCCATGCAGTACCCAATTTCAGCCACAAAAATGATGTAACTAGAGACCACACTTTACCATCTCATCTTCCTTATACTTGGGGAAGGGAGGGGGAGGGCCCTGCAGGGTAATCTGCACTCTGGTCGCCCCTCTGCAGCTGAGTGCATGAGGAAACTGCCATCGTGAGTGCAGCTTTCCCCATCTGCGGGGCTCTGCAAATATAGCCAATACAGTTCAGATTGGAGATCGGTTGTGATGGGGGTGAAAAAGTGCATTTTATAGTCCCAAAAATACAGTAACAAGAAACAAATGAAAAGGATTGGAGTATCGGGTTGCAATATAACAAAACGTGAAGGTGGTCTGAATGGTTTCTGAAGGCAATAAGTAGATTATATATATTACACGCCTGCACACACACGCCACAATTAGGAGCAATGTCTGAAACGTAAAAAGAAAACCTCAGGCCGGATCTTGATTTTGACAGAAATTCTTAGCCTTTTGGCAGGCAGAATGGCTGACACATACATGAATTCTTAGTCATTCTTCCAAGACTGTGCCAGCAACATTCCACTTTGTGAAAGGTCTAGGAACACACAATTCATTGTCTGACCTTGGATGAATATACAGGATCTGAGGACAAATACATGATTAATTTAATTACAGGGGAATAAGTTCAGCAAGTGACATCTCCCTGCACATACTGTATATGGAAACTAAATTATGCATCCACCTAATCCACAAACAATTTAAACCTTAAAAACATACCATTCTCTAATAGAAAAGTAGCATCATACTCGGACTGACTCATCTGTCATTAAAATAAAACATAGACCTCATTAGAACGGAATTAAGGAAACATTATACTTTAATGGGGTTCTAAGGAACACTGAAATCCCAAAACTAAAGTGGGGAGTATATGCAAAGATTATAAAAAGTAAAGTAGTACCAGTGATCGGTATGATTAAAAATAATCAGTCATGAACCCAAACTACTCATCATAAACAAGGTCTTCCTATAATACAATTTAGCATTGGATTAAGGCGGACCTACCACCAGAAAATGATCATCACATATCTGGCATTAGAAATGCGATAAGGACGAATGCATAAAAAAAAAAAATAATAGCCGCTGCGATACATCACGAGAAAGAAGTGTTTGCTGGGTGATTCCAGAGTTAACCCTTTGGAAGTCTGGTGAAAAAAGATGGAATCGCTTATAGGATTCTACAGAACAGCAGGTGAGAATATTATTATTTTAGGATCTTAGAGCCCTAAATCCATCACCATACCAGCTCAGAGGCAAGTCAAACTTTAACCCTCCTGCCGTTCCTGACGGCTCCATCTCGTCCAGCACTGACTTGTCAATATAGCAATGGACGAAATGGAGGCGGCAGGTCAGATGATCAGAGCCCCGGCAGCGCAGATTTACTATTCTTGGCTGCTACGGGGCTCCGATCTGATGGAGGAGGAGAACTGCCACCTCTCCTCTATGGAGAAGACTGTTCCCAGTGTGATTTCCAGATGTGCTATTGTATCCAATACAATTCAAAGTAAAAAAAAAACAAAAACAAAACATAACACATTTCCAATTGATTAAAAAATTTATTATGAATATAAAAAAAAACATGATTATGAATATATACTGTTTTGAAATCTATCATACAAAATAAGTATTTTAGAGATTTTATTCCAATGATACCTTTTAATATATATCATTTTTTTATGTAATTTTTTTCATAATTGTGTGATTAACAGACACCTCAGTCCCGCTGCCAAAAGGTTTCTCCACAAGTGTTGCGGTCAGTGTGGAACATCAGCGGCATAGCTAGAAATGACTGGGCCCCATAGAAATTTTTAAGGGGCGTCCCACTGAAACACTCCAATTCCTCTCCTTCCCCTAAACTCCTCCTGGACCTTACACCCCAATGTATGCGACCGGTTACCGACCGGTAGAAACTAATGGTTAACCCTCCCCTGGCCACACTATCGAGTCCTATTTTCTGTGCCAAAAAATGTAACCACCCTGACGGTCCACTGAGATCTGGATTTCTGTACCAAAAGAGATACATAGGTTAATTAACTTGCAAAGTCCGATCGTGAAATTTTCAAAATTAAATTCTCAAGCTAAAATTTGTATAAAAGTTCTACAAGATGGTGCTGTGGAATGAGCGAGGTTACTCTGGGGTTACTCGGGAATAGGCCCAGGAGGTCTGGCTATTGGCCCCATGGATGCTGCTATGATGGTTCCTATATCACTGGTATACATTTCTCCCGGGTCCCACCAATGGTCCTCCTCCTTCCCCTCCCCCCCTCCCCCAATCCATGTGTCTCATTAGGCATATCAACAATGAAGCTGAAATACTCCTACAAGGATCATTCATAAACTCAGATTTTATTCAGGATTACATTTCAGGCACAACAAAATGGAAAATTATTATTCTACTTGTATGAACAACACATTAACATGGCCTGCTTGCACAATTTATTGTATTTTTGCCTGGAGTACCCCAGGAGATCAAATCCTACACCGCTTGTTCTATCAGAAAGTCTTCTGCATTTACAATTTCAGCTGCTGAACCGGCATGTAGTGAGACAGCTGGAAAGGTATGAGAAACTTTCTGGCATTGTTTACATAAAGTTACTTTTTGCATACTGAGCCTTCCCGGTTCATGTCAAGCCTCGTAAGAATATTACCATTGTTTACATTTGCCATACATCTACCTGGGTGCAGTCCTGAAGTGTGGTATTTAGTCTATATGCCTCCTACCCTACCAGAAGACAACAAAACCTTACTGTATACATATTAAAACAAAGTCTGAAGTTTTCTTGCCGTTTTACCATAATTTTTGGACTATAAGAGATGCAAAATAGAGGGCAAAAATGTGCCTGCGTCTTATGATCTGAATGCATGACCACCCGGGGCCACTAATCTAGGGAGGTGGACAAGCTGTCAAACGGTTTAGATCTCCCATCTAAACTGTATTAGTTATGTCAGCAGAGCCTAGAGGGGAGACATGCAAGCAGCTTTACCCATTTACCCCTGCGTGAGAAGGAAGATGATCTGAAGTGTGCCCTCTAGTGACACCAGTTCAGTTGTGGCTGAAGTTGGTACTGCAGGGGAAGTTTTTTAACCAATTGATTTGAAAACTTCAAATATTTTTCTGATTTTCCTGCTCTAAAAACTGATGGTCAGGCGTGTCCTATAATTACGGTACTTTTACTTGTTTCCCCTATATGTCGGGACCCCCGCCACTAAGCGTACTGCTTGGCAGGGATCCCAACAGAGCACAAAGACTTTACCTGCAGAGGCTCAACATACTGGACTACATTCAGCCTTGCATCGGTGGAACGGCTCAGCACAGTGAAGACACAGCATCCGCCGAGCAGCTACGGTCTATGTGCTCCGTCGGGATCCCCGCCAAAAAATATGCTTAGCGAAGGGGGCCCCGAGGTATAGTGGAAACATAGCCTAAATCTGCTTTAATGGATGATACTACATTGCCTGGAGACAAACATGTACTACATGGTGAAAAGTTCATGGACAGCTTACCACCTCAACCCATTTCAAAATAGCAGTTCTTTGCAGTTGTTACATCCTATCCTGGGGGCAATCTTTATTTCCTGTTTGGTAGAGTACTTAATAGCAGTAAAACTTGCTAGGAGTTTTCAGTGTTTCTAAAACTAGAACAAAATGTTTTGTCTATAAATATTCGAACCGTTTTGCCTTCCAACCTCAAGCTCTGGAAGAGATCTGCTATTGTTTGTAGATGACCAAGACAACTTACCAGAGGCAGGGAAAAGAAAGCAGGAGTTCTTTTTGCTCACACACACACACGCTCCAGGATTTACACTTTACAAACAGTTACAGCCGCAAACCTTTATTTCGCACTCATACGTCATGCAATACACCGTGCCCTGGCGTCACGCTACCAGGCAAGGCTCACAGCTGCACTGCGGCGCAGTAAACAAACACTTCAACCTGGACGTGTACTTTCCCTGTTTGATGAAATGGGAAACGAGGCTTCTCGGCTTACTCCAGCCAAATCCGCTCATAGACAGATTCCACGGCACTGTACAGACAACTTGTAAGAACTGAGGAAATAATAAAGGATTTTCTCTAAAAACTAAACTGTGTAAAGAAAAAACATTGCAGATCACAGTATCGGCTGCAAAGTGGAGTGACCTATGATGTGGAAGGCCTGCTTTAACACTGGCGCAAAAATAGAAACCACCCGGTCACTTTTTCAGCATCCACACGATCGATATTAAATAGGGGCGTTTCTGGAGGCCCCTGAGCACTTCACACTGTGCATACGTCCAAACACAGAGGCGGGCCGGTGCTTTCTGGGCCTCTGCCAACCATCGCCTCCCATGTGAATGGAGCCTAATTAACTTTTTAAACAATATATATATATATATATCTTTATTAATCCCCCCCTGTTGTTCCCGACGGCACAATCTCGTTCAGCGCTGTCCTGTCAGTACCGCACTGGACGAGATGGAGCCCCAGCAGCCCCGGTGGCTCCAGTGTGCCAAGGAGGCTGCTCCAGGAGAGCGCACCCCCCCCCCCCCCCCCCCCCCCCCCCCGTGATGATGTCACATGTCACATCAGGGAGGCGGCAGGAAATTCAAAAGTAAATTCCTTGAAAACTTTTCTATGGAGAAAAATGTTTTCAGTGTGGTTCACTTTGCAGATGTGCCCTTTGCAATTAACCCTCTCTTCCCTGGTGTGTTCATCACACCAGGAGAGAGGGGCTGCCCAAGGGAATTGTACTGGATACAGTGATAACCACATCCAATACAATTCAAAGTAAAAAAAAACATATTTCCAAATGAACACATTTTTTTAATTATAAACATAAAACAAATATCAATATATACTGTTTTGAAATATATCATACAAAAGAAGTATTTTAGAGATTTTATCATTCAAATTATACCTTTTATTAACCTTCCTAGCCCGTATCGCGCCGTTGGATCAAGGCAGTGTACACAGTACACTGCCTGTCATTTCCGGCATCTCACCGGGGCTCTTCACGCAGCTGCTGACAACAGCTGCGTGAGAGGGAAAGCCGGCGCTCCTCCATTAACATGGAGGTCTATGGTGCCGCCTCTCCCCGCCCCCTTCCGCGTCACCGTGACGCGATCGGGGCAGTGCCGCAAACCCGGAAATGCTGCAGCGATCAAGACGATCGCTGCAGCTTTCCGGGGAGGCATAGGGTCTCCCCGCCGCCGGCTTCCCCTGCAGTTGAGAGGACCCTGTTCAGCACATATTTATGTGTTTCAAACATAATTATATTCAGGAGGTCTACTAGACCCTTGTACGGACATATTTTGGGAAGTTACAGGCTTTTTTGTGGTTGCTGGCACTGGTGTTGGTATCCCCTACACCTTATACCAGCAGCCAAAATCCTAAGTAATAAAATTGAACAGTTGATACGCTACCTTCTTCCTGTATAGAGCCTAAAACACGCTTTATCTTAATTTTTTTCGTCCGCAAACAAAACCTGCTGAGCCATTCTTAAAGACTCTGTGGACAGGACAACCACCTCTATACTCGTTAAAAAACAAAACAAAAGCCATTTAAGTCTATGGTGCGCTTTTCTAATCTGGACCTTACAAGAGTGCTAGGGAGGTTAAGAAGAACACAAAGTGATCAAAACATTTCCAGTATGAGGATGTCATACAGCTTATTCAGTATTTTTACTTTTTCCCCCAAATAATAATAACCAGATACAACATAAGGTCAAATGATTAACAAATTAGAACAAAGAAAAGAACACCATACAATAAAACAGAGAAAAGATAGGACAAGATGCATTTCCCTTCCACTGTCAGGTGAAGGGGCACCCCCAATTTCCAGCCCACCCCCCACAAATTTCCTATGTATTGAACCTGATATAAATAACGTTTTATAACTACATTCTCTGGAGTGGTATGGTTTTTTTTGTTAAATACAACTTTAATTTGCGTCTCGTAGACCTGTGTTTACTTCCTAAGGAAGTCCCTCTTTGAGAGTCTAAGTTTTAAACCCACTATGTTTTCACTGGGAAGAGATAATTGACGTTCAGGTTTATTTTTATTTAGTTACATGCTAAACTGGGAGCAGTGCAAACAGTCACAGCCCAACCACAGCTCCACACCCTCCTGCTGAAATACGGAGAACTTTGGAATAAATCAGGACATTTCAGGCTCAGCTCTGCGTGGAACCAGCCAAGTCTTGTCTATCCACAGGAGTTGGATTTTTGGAGCTTTTCTGTATCATCTACAGACACATTTTTGCGTTCCGGCCAGTTTTGCATACTGTCTGTGTGAAGAAAATGAAATATTTTACAGATTCTTGATCTCTGTACATGAAACGTAATTGATTTCATCTGACATTATGTAATGGCAGATGTCAAGGGAAAGCAAGATCATTTCACACCTAAAACAAGCTATTATGGGTAGGGTATGAGGTTTCTGAGCAGGTTAAAGTATCTGCTTCTATACATACTGACATCTGATGCCAAATACATAACATAGAGCAGATAGGCAGACCACTTATGTCTAGTAGGTCAAATCATTCAGCAATGCAGACATGGATGTGTTTCACAGCTCAGGTCAATGTACCATATTTTTCGGACTATAAGACTCCGGACCATAACACACACACACAAAGTTTTGAAGAGAAAATTAGGGGAGAAAAACCAGATGCAACCATTCAGATATCAAGTGAATATACAGCATGTTCCAGCAAAGTAGGCAGGACTGGACCATTCAGTATTCACTCTATATTCCTCCAGCCAAATGCCCAGCGCCAGGAGGGAGGTCTTCTCTGCAGGGCTGAAGCTTTAGCATGTCAATACACTAGCAGTACCCATTCTCTGAACACACTGATCAAACTATGAAAAGACACATTTAACAATCTGAAACTGAACAACTTACCCGTGAGTAGCTTACATATGGGATATTTACATATGGGAGGAGATATGAGTCTTTTACTACAAAATAGATTTATTGCCATGCAGAATGTTCATGTAAATACACAACTCATGCTATCTTACTGTAAAATGCTGTAAAGTGCTAATGCAGATCTCTTCTTGGCAGTGGCTTTTTAGCTGGAGGGAATAGAACACATTTCTGCCTCTGAGGATGCAGAGCTATTGCTCAGAGGATGGTTGGGACTTAAAACATTTGTTTTCCATATTCGGACCATAAGACTCAGGGACATTTTCCCATTGATTTTATGGCAAAAAAGTGTGGCTTATATTCCAGAAAATACGGTATAATGTTTGAGAACATACTGGTAGACATTTTTTTTACCAATTTACGAGCAAATCAAGACTGGTTCACCTGACTAAACATTACAAACATTCATCATAGGTTCTTTAGTGGGAACATTTTAAAATTAAGAAATTAAGAAAATAGAAATAAAAATACAAGTTATGTGTTGCAATGCCTTATCGCATAACACACTGCTGCAGGCATTTGGAACACATTACCGTTTCCATTACACATGCATAGAAAATGCTAACATAGGATGTCGGATAATGATGAAGTTGTGTACTGTACCACATATGTTCTGTGTGTAGCACATAACACATGCAATGCCAGTACACAATGTAGCATGTAAAGTGTGAATGAGCCCTAATGGAGGATCCTTATGTATTGTACAAGCGTGATAAAGCACAGGACCCACAAGACAAACACGTGGTGGGAGACATAGCAAGCATGCAGGTTGGGATGACAATAGAACAGCAACGACCCAAAAGCCTCAGCCGGTTGATTTTTGGGCATTCACCCATAAGGTTAACACAAAGGCATTGGTCAATAATTGACAAGTGCCTTCCATACGTGAATGCTGCCTAAGCCTCTTTAAAATAATTGTGCCAGATGTTAATATAACCAACAGATTTGAGAAAGGATAGGGAACCGTTGAGCCAGGAACATGTGCATTGATGTAACCAGTTCATCAATAGGCAGAAAGAGCAAAGAGCACCATAAATAATTCATGCTGAAAGGTGTCAGCTTAGTGTTTTAAAGCTTGCTGCGTATAGGACTGCAAGGCTACTGACCAGTCAAAGCACCCCATGGAAATCACCTACAATGGGCACATGAGAGTTAAGCTGGGAACACACAGCTCGATATAGGAGGAGCACTGATGTGTCTCCAGCTCAGCCGATGCTTTGCATGGAGACCCTGCAGTCTTGCACGGCAGGATCGGCTTTGGGACTGCCCAGTATCAACCCTTTACTACATCACTGATACCATTAGCATCTTGCGATATCTAGTTTTTACTTGTAAAGGCGGTCATACATGGCTCAATATTTCCATAAGTCTGGTACGATCGACCAAAGGTGATCAAAAAGAGTTCAGACATGTTGCTACATTTTAGTAGGTTGTACAAGTATCTGACGGGCTATCTAGGTATTCCTATGGAGCATGTGTACCAAAGTACGATCCTAAAATTGATTGTGTTTGATTTGTGTGATTGATCGCACAAAAGTCGAACAGTGTATGGCTAGCTTAGACTTATGGGTCCAGGGTGCCCAGGATAAGAGCACCATTATTCAGCTCATATGAAGCTGCTCCATTTAGGACAGTATAAGGCAGTGGTTCCCAAACTTTCCTTGCAGGGCCCCCCTTTTCTATTTAGGAACATAATCGAGCCCCCCCCCCTCCCTATTCAAACACAGGTGAAGAATAAGAGCCAGCGCCCCGCCTGGAATACCTTTGCGCCCCCCAGTTTGGAAACCACTGGTATAAGGATTAACCTGCTAGATGATTCTGTACACAGTGGGAGAGGTTCAACTAGATTGGAAGTGATGTCAATGCAGAGAGCAGTGATTAGAGCTAGGTGTGGTCCATATCTCCCATAATATTTCCGCACAGTACAGCAGCACGCACAACCTTAATCAACCAGAATATGACATATCCAATGGCCACAGCTTCACTGACAGCTGCACTAGGTAGACTTCACTGTCCACTCTACATCTCGGCATAAATCCTTCAGCTTGGACACATGTACACCTCCTAAGGAACTCGTATCTGAAGGAGATGGTCAGTAGAGATGGACACATTTTTCAACTAGCTGACTTTGTAAGTTGATGGCAAAGCCCCTGAACATGGTATCATCACCAAAATTGCTGGAGATCTAGAGAAGGGTTGTGGGAACATTGGAAAACAAAAACATTTGCTTTAGCACATGTAGTTTTTACATAAGTTTAGGTCAAATTCAAAGTCTAAATTTCAACTTGTGTTTGATCAAGTAATGCAAAAACTATTTTGATTCGAGCTATTGTTTATTTTTTTGTAGTATACCCCCAACCATTCTCCACATCTCCAGCAAATTTGTGGATGATACCATGTTCGGGGGCTTTGAAAATCAACTCACAAATTCGAACTGGTGAATTGAAAAAACATTTGACCGTCTGCAATAATCAGCAATGAGAGGCCTACGTATACTTTCGGACAGATCAATAAATCCATACCCATTTATGAACACCCCATTAAAATGCAGATCTCTTTATGATCGGACCATAGATGTATCTCTAGATGGATATATACACCGTGAAGCAGCTGATCAATTTACCGACATAAAGATTCCTTGGTAACCATCTCTAAAGCCAGCCTTATGAACACCATACACGTGTGGATATGTTGCAGACCAATCTTTGATTCAATCAAAGTGTGCATCGTTCTATAGACCATTGATCTGTTAGTAATTGATCGGTCACAAGTGTTGAGCCATCGATGCATGTTAAGATCGATCAAATGTTGATTGGATGGATAATGCTTTTAATCGGAAGTAAAAAGATGCCAATTGTGAACACTGTAGCAAACATGATCGATTTTCCAAGAGCCGATTCGATTTGTGTACGATCAATAAAAATTTACCAAAATGTCTGATAACCCTGCGATCAACGTGACCATTTTTGAGTGGACATTGATCAATTCTTCTTCGATTGACATCTAAATCGATCCAATGGAAATATCGATATGTGTATGGCTGGCTTTAGATGCTTTGATTTGTGACAGTGCACGCTCGCGGCTATTGATTGGCTGAAATTTGGCCACAGATGGAAGCCGCCCACCTGAAGCAACTGATCCTGCGCGCTCCAACGTTCGGCCAAAGAACAGACATGTCTGTTTTTCTTTGGTGGATTGCATTTCTTTGGATGGGCAGCAGATGCAAAGTTAATGCCAGCACACACAGGGCACACACTGATTCTTGGAAAAATTGCCCGTGCGCGATGACATCACACGCAGTTGATCGGCCATGCATCACGCGATCTATGGCAAGCTAAAGAAAGTACTACAGATCTCAGACTACTTCTCCCATCATTGCTGATCATGTTGGTGCATTATTTCATAAGCCAGAACACTAGTGCAAAAATGCTCACTGGTGACGTGGTCCTCTCAGTTGGCGAATGGCCAGACCTGAAAGAAGAATTACCAATGGCAGATACCGTCCGGCTTTTAAACAGCTAAAAAAAAAAAAGACTGACTTGAGGAGACTAAAGCTGGCCACACACCTTTAGATCTCTCTGTCAGATATCCTTTATTACATGGTTTTGGTCAAACAAAAAGGAGATCTAAAGGAAATCTGACAGAGAAATCTAAAAAGGTGTATGGGGACCCTT
>CM070034.1:152193474-152210166 GCA_036250615.1 Ptychadena robeensis
CCCCTCCCACACACACCTGAGCACTCCAGCAGAGGAGAGTTAATGTCAGCTGCCATGATGAGAGCTGTGTATCCGGAAGTGGCTTCGGCTTGCCATTACCCTAGATGCTGGTGCCAAGAAGGAAAACGTGAGGAAGATAAGTATGTTTTTTTGTGTAGAAGTTTTCCAGGATCTGAACTGCTGACAGGTGAGTAATGTGTCTATTACATGTACCATAGTTTTCGGGCCATAAGACGCACTTTTTCACCCACAAAATTGGGGGCAAGCTCTCCCAGAACATTGATTTCCAGGGAGTTGAAGAAGCTGTCAGATGTGAGATGCTGGCCGGTGTCTGGCTCTCCCATCTGTACTGTATAATTGCCTATGCACGCATAGGCAATGAAGAGAGAGAGATCGACTGCCATCTTTCCCTCTCTCCTGTCTGTGGGAACTGCAATCACTCTGCAGCTTCCACAGACACAGTAATAGCAAGATCGGCGGAGGAGAGCAGAGACTGAGAGGAGACACTCTGCAGCTGTTGGCCCCCCTCCTCCACCTCCCGATCAGTGTGGAGAATGATGTTGTGCTTAGAGTTTCCTGCTGCTAGTGACTACTACTGCTACTGGTTGAATTGAATATTGCATTCATTGAATTCATTGCAGTAACCCAATAGATGTGAAAACTTATTAAATCTTTTTTTTCTGGTTCTCCTGCCCTAAAAACAGGGTGTGAAGTCCGAAAAATACGGTATGTGTTTTTTTTATTTTTAGTGACAAACACATTTGAATGTTGCACACATTCAGTGTTATTTAGGCATATAGTGCTTACAAAACCACTTCAGTACTAATTTCAACCATCTGCCTTAACATTAGAAACATGTTGTGAGGAATGTCGGCAGTCATGTTGGTTGTGTGAGGAATATGACCGCCATCTTGTTCCACCAAGTCATATTCCTTTGTTCAATTCAAATTCCCGTTTCACCTTTCATGTACAGTTCTGGAGCATATGGCTAGTTTTAGATAGCAAAGGTGACAATATCCCCAGGTGGCCAAGCCTCAAAGGGCAGTTGTTTACACTGCTTCTAGTCAGCTTGTCCATCTTCCTGCCTCACAAAAGGGAGCCACATCTACTGGCCAATTCCCTGGCATAACCCCAGACATCCAGGCTCCATGGGTTTCTCGATAATTATGAACGAGCCACCCATCGCAGAGATACGCCAAATATGTTTCTGCGATCGGGGGGCCGAGACAAACAGAACCATGTTCAAGTTTGGTGCGGCTCAGGAACCCAGGAGACGAGATATTGCTAACTCCCCCCAGCAACCACATAACAGTACCCCATTTGGACTTTACGGGTAGCCAGAACCTAGACGGTCGCGTTGGTCCTAGTACCCTCTCCCTGGGACATCTAGAACCAGAGGTGTGGGCCACAATTGGGTTTAGAGTTTTGGCTGGCAGGATTAGGGAAGGGGCGTAAGACAACACCTTCCAGGGGTGGAGAGGGGAGGGGCCGGTTGCAGTTAAGAAGCTGGCCCTGGCAAGCGCCCAGTGTCTTTTTTCCAAGGGGGTCACCTAGCAAGGTGTTAGACATTGACCGGAAGCTGTTTTCACTACCTCCCATGTGTTTCAGCACGGACTTGTGTTTGATCTGGTACTTTGATCACGAATCCCTACGTCCGTGTTAGGCCTAGAATAAGCTACCTTGGGTGAGCTTTCGCACCCTATATAACCCCTAGCAGACAGGGCTTGTATTAAACCTGAAGCTGGTGGCAGGTTTTTCCGGGGCTGAGCTTGCGCTGTTTACTGGGTCAGTGAAAGGCTAGCTCAGCCGGTGACCCTCTCTGTGCAGGCGTGACAGAGAGAGGCTGTGGAAAACGGTACTAAGCTGACCTTGTGTACTCCCTTCAGGAGGACGGAACGTCAGGCTCGGTAACCCAGTGACCCATACCTCGTCCCGCGGGCTCTACGTAACTTGCGTCAGGCCGGCCCGGGGCGGAGTATTCGTCACACATGTAACATTTACAAAATCTAGCATTTGTGAATGACATTCTTTGTGTGTCTATTATAACGTTATAAAGGTCATTTGAGAAAAATGTTTAAAAATATGACCTGAGATTCATATTGGAATGCTGAATCTTTCACACTCTCAGTCCTGACATTTTTCTCTAGGCTCATAAAATAAGTTTAGCTTGCAGAAATATTTGCACGAATATCATGGTACCAGGGTGATAATCTAATGATAACTGGGCACAAATCGTTTTTTGGGGCAATCTTATATTTTTAAAACAAAAATAACTAGAATAAACTAGTATCTTAACAGGACATTCTTTGAAATACCATAGGTGCTGAAATCGTCAAGTTTCAATTGTTTATTTGTTAATTTTCTTGGCTCAGTTGTTATGATAACTTATAGCAGTGTACAAAAATATCAGATGATCCCACAGTAATTATACCCTCCCATTTTTAATAATATACCATATTTTTCGGACTATAAGACTTGTACCATTAAAATCAATGGGAAATTGTCCCTGCGTCTTATTGTCTGAATATGTAAAAACAGTTTTTTTCTTTAGTCTCAACCATCCTGGGAGCAATAGCTCTGCATCCCAGAAGGCAGAAATGTGTTCCATCCCCTCCAGCCAAAAAGCCATGGCCAAGAAGAGATCTTATCTGCATTGGCACTAGCAGTATCCATTCTCTATTGAAATACATATTTTACAATTAGATAGCATGAGTTGTGTATTTACATTAAGATACTGCATTGCAATTTATACATTTTGTGACAAAGAGTCATATCTCCTCCCATATGTAAATAGCTACTTATGGGTAAGTTGTTCAGTGCCAGATTGTTAAATGTTTCTCTTTATAAGTTGGTCAGTGTGTTCAGAGAATGGGTACTGCTAGTGCATAGACACATGCTAAAGTTTAAGCCCTGCAGTGAAGACCACCCTCCTGGCACTGGCCTTTTGGCTGGAGGAATACAGAGTGAATACTGCACCAGTCCTGCCTACTTTGCTGTCACATTCTCTATATTCACTTGATATCTGAATGGCTGTGTTTCTGGTTTTTTTCCCTAATTTTCTCTCCATGGATGTGTCTTATGGTGGGGTGTGTCCTATAGTCCTAAAAATATGGTAATTGACATAAATATAATTTTATATTAACATTCTGTTTCTGTGGAGGCATTATCTTTGTTTGTATTTGAGTCGTCTGCTGCACTACCACAGGCAACTACAATATTCATGACGCTGCTTGCATGTCCTGGTCTTTCTAATTTATCCATTAGGGATCGTGATTTTCGGGAATGGCAATGTAAACTTTTAGATCTAGGAGAAGCAAAGCCATAAGTCTTGTCGGACTGCACAGACAGTAAGTTATCAGTTTCTGTCCTTTCAGTGAAAGGTGTGCAAGGAAAGGAGGCACTGTTTCCTATTTCTCCAATATCACTGTCATCTTCTGTATCAGTTAGAAGTGGCTTAAGCTCAGCCTGGATTTCAGCCTCTGAAACAATGTTGGGAAGCTCAGGTGTTTGCTTGGGAGAATCTTCTCCTTGACAGGTCCAGTGGTCCGGCCAATCCTCTATAGCTGGATTACACATCTGATCCATAATTGTGCTGTATTCTGTTGTCCAGTTGTTAACTCCACCAACTATTTTTCCATCTTGCGTGAAGAAAAAACTTCTAGATTTGGTCATAGTTGCTTGACAGGTGTTAAATGACTGGCCAGGGTAATATCGCATTGCTTTTGATTTCTCTAAAGGATAGGATATGGTGGCTTCTAGTTTTGTTCTTTCTACTGTTAGATGAGAGTTTGGAAAGTCGGGAGCAGTCACTTCTGCTACAGACTGGCCATTCATGATGACATCAGTTTGCTTAATCATTTCGCCACCAGAATTCTCTGAATTAACATCAACATTAGAATTAACATTGGCATTTTCTACTGTCCAGGTATCCATGCTGGAATGTGGATTTGTACAAGGAACTACTCCTAAAGTGATATTATGGAAATCACTTGTTGCTACAGCATTTGCACTTGAAGCATAACGGAGACTTGCCTGCCGTGGCACTAGTTGTGTGTTTTGGTCTTCTACACCTTTCTCTGTTTTCATCCCAAAAGAATATGCTTTTCTACGGGGCCCAATAGCAGGTGACATTGAACCTGCACTCTCATCACACGCTACTTCCTCAGGTTCAACATGGTATTTATATAAGCTGTTGCCATCAGAACTGTTTATACTGCCTTGTCGTAAGAGATAGGCAGCATCTACATCTGATGAAGCTCGTGAGCGTACGTGGATCAACTCTGATTTGTCTATTCCTGCAAGCTTTTCAAGAGCATTAACCATTCTTCCTGAAAGTTCTTCTAGCTGAGAAAGTCGAAGGTCCACTGTCTGCAGAGAGGCCTTCATGAAATGTTCACGCTCATTCACCTCTTCTAGCCGCATGGACATATTTTCAACTCTGAAACAGTAAAAAAGCAATAACTTGTAGTTTATGCAGAAACCATTTGGACAATAGTAATATTATCACAGTCATGTAAGGTCTATTCCATAATTATGTTTTAAAGTAATATAAAATAGAACAACCTTTCAGAAGTCACCCGAATACGCTCATCATTTGATGATTGCTGTTCATCTTCCTTTTCTTGGAAATACTCTTCCACACACTGCTCTTCAAACTCATACAGTTTCTTCAGCTCTTCTTCATTTAAAAACAACTCTGAAGGATTCCAGAAAACATACTTGGTCAGTTATTACATTAGATCAGTACAAAATATACATTTTTAATTTTAGCACTAAACTCACTGAATTCATTTGTTAATTAAAAAAGAATAAAGAGCTCTCATTTATCAGATCTTCTGAATAGTCAAACTGTTTCCTTGCAGTTATGCAGCTTCTATTCCTTCAAAATGTATGGCATCACCAATGGAATTGGTCTCCCCTTTGTAGTAATTGCAGGTTGTATGCTCTACACAAGGTTTTGAAGAGTGTTTAGCCACTTTATCCAGTAGAACAATTGTATATGATTTAAGCCCCCCATACACCTTTAGATCACTATGTACAATTTCCTTTAGATCTACCAACAACTATGTAGTATAGTGGCCTCCCTTATAGAATACATAGTGATTGGAAGGTTTAGAAAGGTCCTCATATTACATGGTTTGGGTAGAAGAAAAGTTAATTGTACAGAAATTGTATGGAAGGATTGTAAGGTGTATGGGGGCCTTTAGATTCCCCATTCTAGTTTATACCAAAGGCAAGCAATGGGGTTAAGGTCAGGGATCAGTGTGGGCCTGTAAAATATTCATATGTCCATATGTGTCCATTGTTCCTAAACAATTCCACTTTGAAATAATACCACTTCCTGTTGATAGTGGAATGTATTCCATCAATTTTGAAAAGGGAATCCTATGCATCACGTTTCAATTCACCAAAAAGAAAACCATTCTTCCAAAAAATCAATGTGTGGCAAAAGGTCTTAAACCTATGAAGTAAATTATTATTATATGTATTCCAATATTTGTGTCCATATAGTGTGTTTCTAAAATGGAGTGGCATCCTAAAGATGGACCACCAAGGAAGGGAAAAGGTAAGGGAGAAGGCAGGAGTGTTGGCTGTTTAGAAGAGTTAATACAAGCTCCCGTAGATGTGTACAGTTACATCTAGATGCCTGTACTATATACTGACTAGCAGAACTTTTATTTTGTTTTTTTAATGAACATAATTTTAACATAAACTGGTAAACAAATAATGTTATGCAGATATTTAAACAGGGACAACCTCATTATTTTATCTATTCTTCTGTTTTATTTAATGGCTGTGCTATTCTGTGATGAGTTAAATAAAATTTTTAGTGACAAATTAAATTAAATGTCATTTTCCTGACCACTTTTGTTTTCTTTAAATGATGTTAAACATCTTAAGCCCCCCATACACCTTAAGAACGATCCATACAATCTCCATTAGATCTACCAACAACTCTGTAGTATAGTGGCCTCCCTGATAGAATGCATAGTGATTGGAAGGATTAGAAAGTTCCTCATATTACATGGTTTTGGTAGAACAAAATGTGATTGTACAGAAATTGTATGGAAAGATTGTAAGGTGTATGGGGACCTTTACAAATTCTGCCAGGGTATGTAGAGTTTAAGAGCACAATGGTATACTTTTAGGTGATAAACATACTCAGCCCCCTGTCCCGCTCATCCAGCTCCCCTTCTTGTATCTTTCTGCAGCGACAGCAGAGACGTTTCAGGATGATGTACAAGTGGCTAAAGATTATCATTGGAGGAGGCAGGACTGGTCTGTCATGAAAGGTCATGATGAGCTGGTACCGCTGGAACTTCCATACTTGATTTGAAATAGACTTTACCTCAAAAAAGGTGTTACTATAAAAAAGACAATATAGAAAATATCATCAATACACAGACACTGGCAAACAAATATGACAAATGTTTGTATAATTAGAATAATTATGCCATGAAAGGGATATGAAAACACCGTTATTACACCCTCATGTAAAGATATAAAATCATGTACACACACATACCCTTGTATTGCTTTCATTTGTTTCTTTTCATTTGTTTTTGTAGAAAATGCAGATTTAGTATGTTCAGCAGACTTTCCTGTGTCGCAATGACTACCTTAGCTATTGGGACTCTATTAAGCTCACAGATTGGCCACAGATCGCCGGTGCCCGCATGGACAGATCCCTGTTGCCCCAAAGCTCGGTCGGCAAGAGAACGGACATGTCCGTAAATCTTTGGCCGATGCTATTAGTTTGAATGGGGACCCGTGGGTGCCCACAGTGATGGAGTGCAGCGTGATAAGGTCATCAGGTCCCGCTGTCTATGTGTGTGGGGGCCTTAAGGCTATGTTTCCATTGCATGTAATAAACACAACACATCCCTAAATGCCGTCCCATTTGGCTCCCTCAGAGATGCGATCCTGACGTAGCATAAGGGGTTTTTATTTTCCTTCTTTGACTTTCCCAATATATTCCCTTTTGGGTGCATTTGGATTCCATTGCATTGCATTTTTTTTTCAGGGTGCAACAGATCCCCAAACACACCATGGAAACAATTCCATTGACTTGCAATGGGTGTATTTATGGTGCATTAAAAATACATTGCAACACGTGGAAACATGGCCTAACTCATACCTGCATTTACAGAGGAGGACACATAAAATAAATGTAATAAAGAGGTGAAAAGCTTTGCTTCATAAAAATAAACTATTTATTAAGGCTTGCTTGTAGGTTGGAATACTTTTTTATATTAAAAAAAGGCGTGGCTAAGCACTACATCCCTATTAAGTCATACACAGATACGGGTAGATACGGGTATGTTGCTTGCATCTATAGAAACAAACAAAAAGTCTTAGGGGGAATTGATTTCTTTCTTCCCCTAAGTTGTTCCTCTAAGCATAGTCTGTCTTGTTGAGGGTATTTTTGGTCTGGTCATCTCTCACCCACCTAGATCAGTGAGTTTACCGTTTGAACCATTGGTATGTAAATAAAATCTATTTAAAACAAATAAACCTTTGGATTAATTTGAATACTATTTTCTTGTAATATTTTTTGATTATATATATGCCTATATTTCATTATTTTAGATCTCATAGCAATACAGTGCTCTGCATAAAGCCTATTAGGGGCAAAATATATCAACATTATAAACAATATGTACACTGTTCATGTTTGCTGTAAAATAGCTTAATTGACCAATACGATAGTTTTGCTTTGATCAAATTTGTACTGTCTTTGTTTGATTAATGTATTAACCCCCCTAGCGCTTCTAACGGCTCCAGTATTGCAGTGGAAGAGATGGAGCCTTCCAGCGAAGATCAGATCGGCAGCACATCTGAAAAATCACCCCCAGTGTGCTTTCCAGATGTGCTCTTTGAAGTTAAGCTATTCAGAGGGTGCAAAAGGGCATTGTATTGGATACAGTGATATACTAAATAAGTATTTAAGAGATTTTATCATTCAAATACCTTTTATACATTTTTTATGTACTTTTTTCACATAATTGTGTGTTTCAAACATTATTATATTCAGAATGTCTACTAGACCCTTGTACTGACATATTTTGGGAAGTTACAGGCCTACAACATTAAAAAATTCCATTAGATTCGATGGTGCCCTTTTGGTACAGAAATCTGGACCTTGCAAGAGCGCTAGGGAGGTTAATTAAGTGCATTCATTTTTTTTTTAAGTTTGTCAAACTTTTATTGGATATTAAACACCCTGTAAAATATATTCGATCATTGTTCTAACTTACCTAGGTTGCCATTTAAAAGCATTGTAAGTGCATTGGTGTTTGTTGGTGCATTCTCCCTTTTTATTCTTAGAAGGGTCAAGTTTTAGGTAGGTAACTGCAATTTCATGTGATGACCTAGAGGTAATTGCACTGAACCTTTGGCAGTAGATACCCTTCAGTAACAGCAGATGGCAGCCTTCTGTATGAATACAGAGTTCATGCTGCCTTGAGAAATGGCTTCATTACAACTATTAAAGCTTATGCATACTGCACACTGCTTTCCAAATACGCTTATATTACCATCTGTGAAACAGTAACTGCTTCTCTTCTGTGTTTTATCCCTTTTTTACAGCATAATTTTACACAAAATATTACTTAATTTAATTAATGTTACTAACTTGTGTAAATGGCTAAAAAGTGTGTTTATTTTGTCATGTATTAATATTATAATTATAATTTATTTATACAATAAATTTGAGCCTAGGTGCCCAACCTGCGGCCCGGGGGCCCTTTGTGCGTTGTTTGGTCCTCCAAATGTGGCCCCCAAAACCTAACTGTTAATGGGTGGAGGGTCTGGATCGATGTTAGGTGTGGCCCTTTAGTGATGCCGAGGGCCCCACTTGAGGCCATTCATATCAACTCAGTTGCTCACCACTGAATTAAAGTAATGCAAAAAGACTTATGGCGTATCCCCACTGAGGCAATCATGTATTTGATGGGGCTTATCCCCACAGCTGTGGTCAGCCCCGATCAGGGTCGCGCCCGATTGTCCCTGACATGAATGGAGGCATCTAAAAACAGCATTTCAATTCATTGATTTTTAAAGTGCCCATTTATGCTCTTTGGGCATGATCATAGGCGATCGGGCAGGGTGGGGCAAGATTTCCTGTCCCACCCCCCACTTCCTGCCTGCTTTTTCAGGTGATAATAATAATCATCATCCATGATCTCCGCACCACGGTTATAATCGAGGGAGACCTTGAAATATCGCCTAGGTGGGGACAAGCCCTTAAACTGAAACTGGAAGGAAATCTGCCAATAAGGTCTCCTATAGGGATGGTCAAAAAATTCACAGTGCGAATTCTTAAGTAGAAATTTCGACTTTTTCGCCGAAAATTCGCATAGTCGAATTTTGATGAGGTCATTTCGACTTTTCGCCGAAAAAGTTGAAAATCAGCCTGATACTTCGACTGAAATCGAAATGTAAACCTAAAAAATAACATTGCTTTTGATTTGCCGTGCCGTTATTTCGCTTGCGAGTATCACCATTTTATTTAAAATTTTCGCATGCAGGAGTGATTGGAAAATTCACATTGGTGAAAATTCGCATGGTGCTAGCTAACTTTGTCAGCTTATTGCAAAGCCCCTGAAAATGGTATCCTCACAAAAATTGCTGGAGTTGTAGAGAAGGGTTGGGGGAACATTGCTGGAGATGTAGAGAAGGGTCGGGGAAACATTTGAAAACAATACGTTTTGCTCTAACATGTCAAGTTTGTGTATAAATTGGGTTTAAATCTCAGCTCTGATTGTAAAGCTCTGCTTCTATGTACACTGATTCTTCTATTATAGCTCATACAGCAAATAAAATGTTTCCACCTTATGCGAATTTTAGGCTTTTTGCAAATTTTCGAGTGTTTTATGCAAATTTTGGGCGTTATGCGAATTTTCGACTTCGACTAGAAAAAAGTCGAAATTTCGCAGTCGAATCGAAATTCGATTGGGAAACTCGAAATTTAAGTAGAATCGAATTTTATTCATTTCGACCATCTCTAGTCTCCTATCCAGGTCTGTGGTTAGACATATATACTTACTAGTTATAGTGTTGAAACCTCTATATACACATCTATAAATCCTTAAACTCATCACATCACCTTTTATTCTTTCTGTACCACTTCCTTTACATCTCCCAACAACTATGTAGTGTAGGGCCTCTGTTGGATACAGATTTGTAAACTCATTTGGATTGTACAGAGATTGTAATTGGATTGTACAGAGATTGTACAGTGAGATTGCAATGTGTTTGGTGACTCTTATATATTGTAGAGTAAATGCAGTCAGTGAAATTAATTGATTGCTAAAGCTAGGCATAGACGCCTCGAATTTCCATACGATTTCTGTGAGATAGACCACTGTGATCGATCGCATTGAACTCGATGCATGCATAAAGTGATTGATTTGACCCTAATTCACATGTAAAATCGATCAAGCAGAAATCAGACCTGTCTGAAAATTTTAGTCGATTGGTTGGGAATCAAGTGATTTAATTTGAGCCATGTGATCGTTTTCAGTGATCGATCCATGAACACCACAACCCATTTGCCTTTTCTGTGGCGTCCAATTCACATTACATAATTTCTGATTAGCAAAGCAGAGTCCGGAATCGCAAGGCACAATAGTTTAAAGATTAATAGCAGGGAAATCTAAACGTCTAGGCCCAGCTTAAAGCCGGCCATAGATGTCCCGATCTATGGCCGACTTTTAGCAGTCTCTTCACAGCGTGGTGACATCACGGCCGCTCCCTCATAGTTGCGGCCGACCAACCTTTATGTGCTCGGCGGGAGCGAGCACGCCGGTTGGTAGGCTGCAACTATGGCCAGGAATCAGCCTGTCTATGGGGGGCTTACTGAACTTGAAGTGCTCTGTCCTTAGTAAGCAAGCCAGAAAAACATGGAGATTGCATATTTGACCTCAATATCAATTTTAGTAATTTTCTTACTTAGGTTACTCTAAAGAAGCACCAAATCCATCATAAGCCAAAGCATCAAGCATCAAGAAAAATATACAGTGCTTCCCCCAGACACTGCAGCCCCCAAATTAAAAGATTCCAGTAACAAAGGGAGTGCTGAAAAATTTCAATGGACAAAGCCCCCCATACACGCTTAGAATTCTTGTCATTCTCCCGGCAGATTGACCACGACGTCATCAAGTGTGGCTGGCCATGCTGAGAATTGTCTGCGTACCCTTTGTGTGCCATCATTTACTTTGGATGTGCCGTACTTTGTGTGCCCTCCAAAGTAAGTAGATCGATCTAAACATTATGGATATGTCCATAATGTATTAGATCGATTTGTGGGCCTATTTATGGCCAAAGTGGCCAAAGGCATTCGATTTGTGGCCAATTTCGTAGCAGACTGATTGCCGTGAGCGCACAAATCAAAGTGTGTCTGGAGGGCTCAAGCAATGGAAACAAGACATAGCCAGATGCAGATGAACTAAAAGGTAGCCGCACACCACTTTAGGTGATCCATCCCTGGCTGATACGTTGGATTTAAAAGTTATGGCTATCAAACAGGGATTTACCAACATGTTAGATCCCTGTTCCGTCGACATTTTGTCGAGTGGGATCGATCGCTCAAGGTGTACAGTGTTTGATTTCTGAATGATCAATCGCCATGAATGCGCACCTGGAACAATTATTCAGGAATCAAACGAAAAATGTATCCATATATAGGGGCATAATCTACAGCCCAGGTGCCCAAAAAGAAATGCTTATACGAGTCAGTATAGATTGAAAATGTTATGTGCGGCCCTTTTGTGATCCTGAGGGCCACACTTGTGGCCCTCAATATCAACTCAGATGCCCACCACTGATCTACAGCCTTGTGAAACAGCAGTGACATTGTAGACCTCCATGTCCCTGCAACATTTTCATTACACTCTACTGCCTGCAGGTGCTAAATTCTGGAGCAGTGCAGCACTGTTGCCAAAACATACAGGGTGAACGAGTGGACATCTGTAGCTCTGTAGCAAGATCAGCAAATAAGGGGACCATATTTCTTGTTTATTCACAGAGATTATTCCATTTCTTTACCACACAGTGTATATCAAGTATTTGTATTGCTTCATCTAAGTGTTTAAGAAAAACTTACTTGAACACTGCTATTAAAAGGTTCACTAGTAGGATGTTTGCAACCAATAAATAGCAGGCCATAATGGCTGGAGTGAGCCAAGCACCAGGAATACAGGGAGGAAGGCGCTTTCCATCTTCATCATACATATTGTCACCACAGGGAGCTGTAGGAAAATATAACAGGTTTGATTTCAATATTTTCAATGAAAACATATTTAAGGCTTATACATATAGACAATATATATGAAAGTATATAAAATATGTATGTAAACCTGTATACAGTGGCTTGCAAAAGTATTCGGCCCCCTTGAACTTTTCCACATTTTTTCACATTACAGCTACAAACATGAATAAATTTTATAGGAATTCCACGTAAAGGACCAATACATAGTGGTGTACAGGTGAGAAGTGTAACAAAAATTATACATGATTCCAAACATTTTTTGCAAGCCACTGTATGTGTATATGAAAGTATATGAAGTGTCCTTGATTTTAGCCACATAGATTTCATGTATTTTCCTTTACGCTTCCAATGAAGAAATGAAAGCACAAACACAGGCCAAATACATAGAAAACACAATGCACCTCAAACTACTTCACTTTCTGGGGTGCAGTTTTGAAAGTGCATATATTGTGAGCCAGCACTAAACTTGGGTAGGGTTGATTTACATTGATTTACTATATGAGTACAGGATGATTATGTTTTAGTTTTCAGCTTACATACAATATGTTGGGGGAAATTTTTTTTTATCTGCTTTGCAAATTAAATGAAAGGGGTATTGCGTGCACATGATTGTATTATTAAAATGGAGACTCATGCTCGAACAGAAAGAAACTTCCCTCAGCAGTTATAAGCATAGAAAAGCCTACAATTTATATGTATGTTGAAGCAGTGCCATTTGTAGACTTTAGGAGGCCCTATGCAAGTTTCTTTGATGGAACTCTCTGCCTCCCCCATCGGCAGTGGTGTGCCGGCACAGTTCTGTACTGTATGGGTACACATCTCCTCCTTCCTCACCAATGCTGCTATGGGGTCACAATCAGCTGTCAAATAGAAAGCTGCCAATTAAATAGACTAAAGTAAATACAAAACTCTACAATAAGCAAAGGGAGACTGAGGACATCTTGTGGAAAAAAGACAGTATCGCAGTTAGACTTTTGTCTTTAATTGAGATTTTTAAAGGTTTTAAAGCTCAATATTTAAAGCAGCTGAATATACTACTTACATTTATCATGTATACTCTACTGGTAAAAAATTTTAGTACACTACACTTGTTCCAGTTTGTACTGAAGTGTATGCACTTTAGGGCCAGCAAATAAACATTTAAAAAGTTAAAATACAACTATGAATTATAGATCTATAGGTTGCAGTAAAGGCTGTGAAATTTGAAAGGGTACATGTTCTAAGGGGTATATTACTAAACCCAACAATCTGAGGGTTGTACTGCTAAAGGTGTCAGAGATCATGGCATTCATAGTGAGAAAAGGCAAGAGGAAAGCACGATATGACAGCTAGAATATGATGCATCGCATGAAGGGAGTTGAAATTTGGTTTGAACAGCAGGTAGTGTCAAGTGTAACTAACCATAAAAATGTCAGAATTGTACAACTAAAAATGAGATTTGAGGGTTCAAAACAGCACAGTGCTGTTGAGAGCATGTGGGGTCTATTCAGTGTAAGGGCTTGTTTCCATTAAACGTCGGGACCCCTCTGTTTAGCGTATGCGCTTAGCAGGGGTCCCGACATATCCCACAGACATTGCCTGCTTGGCGGATGGTCTGTTTACACATCCGCCGTTGCAGAGGCTGAACGAACTCGACTACGTTCAGCCTTACATCGGCAGAGCGGCTCAGCGCAGTGAAGTCTCCGCCGGGCAGGTAAGTCTATGCTATGTTGGGGACCCTCGCTTAGCATATACACTTAGCGGAGGGGTCCCGACATAATGGAAACATAGCTTTAGTCCTGCCCCTATCCCTCCAAGCTGTGTCAATATTTTACTCTATGTTATCAGGTCCTACTGTCAGGTTGGTGACCACTGTTATAGAGAATCATTAATGTGCATCAGTTACAATCATGTCATGCCATGGAAGTAGCAGAGAAGAATGAGATATGGCATACTTACGATTTATCTCCATTGCATACACTGTTCAGAGGAAGATGAACAAAACACATAAAGAAAAAAAAAAAAGAAACAAGCAATGAAAAAACAACACAGATCAAATCAAATTGCTATTATTTTTGAAACAACACATACAAACTGTAAGGGCCCCCATACACCTTTAGATTTCTCTTTCAGATTTCGTTTAGATCTCCATATGTTTTACCAAAACCATGTAACTTTCTAAACAATCAAGTTTAACTGTGTTCCATCGCAGAGGACCCTATACTTCATATTTCTTGGTAGATCGAAAGGATATCTGACAGAGACCTAAAGGTGTATGGTCAGCTTAAAAGATAAACATCTGTGAAGATGTTGTATGATAACAGCAATTGGTAACCAGCTTGAAGTATTCCATGGGAAGTTTTCCATAGTTGTAGTTTCTATGGTGAAGTGGCAGATTTGTGTTTTCTGCAAATGCCTTGTTATTAAACTATACTAATTATACTTTGTCTCACTTTGTCTGGATTACTGTTATGCCATACTGAAAGACCATCCGCTAACTAGTGTGATACCTATACAGCCTGAAAAATCTAATTATACAGTGCCCTGTCCAAAAAAATTTGCCACCTGAATTTACAAAGTAAATAGGTCTGAGGTTGCTGTAGTTGGTCAGGTCTAGGTTCAGAAAAGAATGAGGTCAGCTGGCTACCTGACTATACTGAATGATCAGGTTATTCCATTAATGGATTTTTTCTTCCCTGATGGCGTGGGCATATTCCAAGATGACAATGACAGGATTCATCAGGCTCAAATTATGAAAGAGTGGTTCAGGTAGCATGATACATCATTGTCACACATGGATTGGCCACCACAGAGCCCAGACCTTAACCCCATTGAGAATCTGTGGTATGTGCTGGAGAAGGCTTTGCGCAGCGGTCAGACTCTACCATCATCAATGCAAGATCTTGGTGACAAATTAATACAACACTGGATGGAAATAGATCTTGTGACATTGCAGAAGCTTATCGAAAAAATGTCACAGTGAAGGCATGCCGTAATCAAGGCTAAACAACATATTAGAGTGTGCGACCTTTTTATTGGTGGGGACTTTTTGGGCCGGGCAGTGTATTTTGCTTTTTAGCAAGCATGGAAGTTATACCACCTGGTGGTTTATTGTAATTCCTGGGATGTCTATTTTAGAAAAGAAAAAGGGAGTTCCTGAGCAGGGCTAAGAAGTCTCATCATGGTTTGCCAAACACCACGCACCTGCAGTGCTACATGGAGGGACAGATAGACATATCCTCTCTATAAACTATGGAGGCTGAATGGAGTGGCAGAGACTGAATGGATGGTGAAGCTTCAGAATTCTTGAACAAAATGCACATTCCTTATTTATTTTTTAATTTATAGTTACCTATTGAGTTTTCAATGCAGAACCAGGGTCACCTGATCCAAAGCCATATCCATTTAGCAGTAGATACTTACCTCTCCATGCTCTTGTTTTACTTTGGGTATCCAACAAGTAGGTTTCTAGCATAGTCAAAGCACTATCTTTTAACATTGCTGAAACTTTGACCCCTGTGAGTCACAGTCAGCAGACATAATCCAGCCAATGAGCACCCCCCCACCTCACAGACCCTCCCAACCCCTATAACATAGCAAGTACAGGACGCCATTACACATTCTGCTGAAGAAGGAGAGAGTTAGGAGAGAGAGCTGCTGCTGCTGCTATAGGGAACCATTAGCTAGGGCAGTGTTCTGTGTGATCTACAGTCTTCAGTGCTTCTCAGTCTGCTGTCAGGACAGAGTCCTGAAAATACCCCAAAAGCCCTTTTTAGGGCTCTTTTTTTGTTATCCAGTTGCCTGCTGGCTGGCATGCCAGGCTGCTGCCAGTGATTCTCCAAGCAACATATTGCACAGTGCCTATTGCCAGTGCTCAAAGTGGCACTTTGTTACCCCAGGGGATTTTTTCACCCTATTTTAGGGTATTAATATATATTGCACGGCTTTACGTCCGTTACAGCCTCGTGCCAACTGTGTGTGCGCCCACACTGCCCAGTGCCCACCCATAGTTATCTGGTGGCACTTTGTTACCACAGGGGATTTTTTTCACCCTATTTTAGGGTACAAATATATATTGCACGGTTTTCCGTCCGTTACAGCCTTGTGCCAACTGTGTGTGCACCCACACTGCCCAGTGCCCACACATAGTTATCTGCTGCCACAGGACCTTGTACGCAAAGCTGATAAAAATGACAGGCAGAGGCAGACCATCCCGCAGGGGTCGTGGTGGTCGTGGTTGTGGTGGTGATATTTCCTTTGGCCCTAGAATAATGGCCAGTGTTCAGAGGCCACTTACCGTCAACGCAAGAAATGCTGGGGACTTAGTTGACTGGCTTACATAGGACACCCAATCTTCGACATTCACCGCTCTGACCCTTGATGCACCATCCTCCGCATGCTCAGCTGCTGACACCTCTCAAGTTGCCACTCGCCTGCCCGCC
>CM070034.1:152211549-152262609 GCA_036250615.1 Ptychadena robeensis
TTTATTTTCCCATTGACTATCATTGTATCGCGGATCTATACCCGCATTGCGGAAATCCGCAGGCAATCCCATTGACTATCATTGTATCGCGGATCTATACCCGCATTGTGGAAATCTGCGGGCAATCCCATTGACTATCATTGTAGAAATCCGGATGCGGATTTATTGCGTGAAAATTTTTTTTCTTGGGAGTTTTGCCATGGATCCCCCTCTGTCATGTCATTGTCCAGGTGTTAGTCCCCTTGAAATAACTTTCCCAACACTATTGTGGCCAGAAAGAGTCCCTTTGTGTTTTAAGGTTCACCTGCCCATTGAAGTCTACGGCGGTTCGCCGGGTTTGCGGACATTTGCGGATGTTCGCGTTCGCGAACAGCAAATTCCGTGTTCGCGACATCACTATTTGTTATATTTGTATGGCAGCAGTAGACACTTTTCAGAGATTCCCTGCTTAGTTAGTGTAGTGTTAGTGTAGTGTGTAGTGTATATGCTGCCAAATATACAGGGTGGGCCATTTATATGGATACACCTTAATAAAATGGGAATGGTTGGCAATAGGAAGAGGGTCATGTGACACATCAAACTTATTGTGAATTTCACAAGAAAAACAATGGTGTGCTTGGTTTTAACGTAACTTTATTCTTTCATTAGTTATTTACAAGTTTCTGTCTGTTCTGTCCAAAATGTGTTCAATGTGCTGCCCATTGTGTTGGATTGTCAATGTCACCCTCTTCTCCCACTCTTCACACACTGATAGCAACACCGCAGGTGCTAGCACAGGCTTCAAGTATCCGTAATTTCAGTTGCTGCACATCTCACAGCATAGACAATTGCCTTCAGATGACCCCAAAGATAAAAGTCTAAGGGGGTCAGATTGGAAGTTATCTTAAGTTATGTTCAAAACAAGCACACCATTGTTTTTCTTGTGAAATTCCCAATGAGTTTGACCCTCTTCCTATTGAAAAACCAAAAGTTGGATTCAAAATGGCGACTTCAAAATGGCCGCCATGGTCACCACCCATCTTGAAAAGTTTCCCCCCTCACATATACTAATGTGCCACAAACAGAAAGTTAATCTCACCAACCATTCCCATTTTATTAAGGTGTATCCATATAAATGGCCCACCCTGTATTACTACTATACTTCCATATGCTAGAACATATACTAGAAAAGTGAAAAGCCTGGTTAGTATTTCCTAAAATATGTATAGGCACCCCACAAGTTTAAGGGACAGAAAATTGTGGCTAGGGTTGTACATTTAATATGTATGTAATGTTTACATTTGTAACTTAACCACCTGATTTTACTAGGGGAAAAGCAACGGCTCCTTTTATATTACCGGTACACACATTCATAGCCTGTATGAAAGAATGAATGCACTGCATTGATTTCAAATATTAAGCTAAATATCAATGTAGCTTTAGTAACCCCCCTGGACAAGAAATATGAAGTTAGAAATGATGGGTAGGGTGAACATCAATAATTAGAACTGTAATCAAATAATTTACAATAAATGCCTCAGCTGTCCTCTTGTGTCTGCCTTAAAGATCAGAGGTCAAATGTAAAATAAAAGAAATACTTACCCAATAATCATTAAAAATTCTGCGCGGCTCCACCTCCCCAATGACAGAGTGCCGCGGTGGCCCCAAGGGAACATGGGAAATTAAATGTCACTTCTGATGTCTCCTTTCCCACATCCCCATGCACCCGCAGCATCTGAATGGGGTGACGCGGGGAGAGGAGCATTACCTGATTCAGATGCAGATAGGTGGATGGAGCGAGACCAGAAGTGTCTTGCTCCTCTATCTTGAAGCCTGGAGGACCGGACACTCCAGGAATGGAGGCGAGCAAGCAGCAAGGAAAGGTAAGTATTTTTTTCCTCTTTTTAGGGGTCGTTGTCCCTGGATGAAGACCCGATGTAGGCAAGTAATGTGTATATGTTGTTTTTAAATCCACTTTAAAATCCCTTTTCCCCCGCTCCATCTGTTTGATGGTATTGAGGAGAACCTGTGGTGCAACATTGCTCTTCATTAACCTCCCTAGCATTACTCCAGATGCCAGTACGGGTGCAGTTTGATCGTGAATCAAACTGTGCCCGTGCCAGGATCGGGTGCAACCGCCGGCTCTCCGTTTGCCTGCAGCATTTCTACAGAGCTGCAGGCACACAGAGCCTTTCCGGCCCGTGTCTTCGTTGTCATTGGTGACGCCGAAGGGGGAGGGGGGGGGTGGCGCTATAGACCTCCATGTTAATGGAGGGGCATCGCTTTTCTCCCCACACACCACTGGCGTCTAATTGACACCGGTGGTGTGTAGAGGGCCAGAGGCGAGAGCCGGCAATCAAGGCGGAGAACAATAAAAAATGGCACAAAAAGCCCATAATGCTAGGGAGGCTAATATAACATGATAAACCCCTACAGCCCCACAATGGAGTCTGTAGAGCATTTAAGGAGGGGGTTATTTGGTTAACAAAAGAGATGGTCGAATATCTTAGGTATTCGACCAGTTTGAATTTATGAGTTAATTGCAAAGCCCCTGAGCATAGTATCACCAAAATTGTTGGAGATTTAGAGAAGGGTATACTACAAAAAAAAAAGAAAGTATTGCTTTAACACAAATAGGTATTGCATAAATTAAGTTCAACTTTTCGACTTTGAACTTAATTTATGCAAAAACTACATGCATGAGAACACACAATATTTTTTTTTTTATGTTCCCACAACCCTTCTCTACATCAGGAATTTGGGTGATGATACCATGTTCACGGGTTTATAATCCACTAACAACGTCAGCTATTTGAAAAACATTTTCCATCTCTAGTAACCAACTATACATATGAATATAGCTTTATCAGTCCATGAGATTGAACAACAACAAAACTAACTTAAGCCCTCCATACACCTTAAGATCACTCCATACAATTTCCATTAGATCTACCAACAACTTTGTAGTGTGGGGTCCTCCCCAATAGAATACATAGCAATTGGAAGGGTTAGAAAGGTCCTCATATTACATGGTTTTGGAAGAACAAAAGTTGATTGTATGGTAAGATTGTAAGGTGTATGGGGGTCTTTAGAAAGAAACATGTTAACATTATTTAATACATTGTTTTACTTAAAGCACACATGTCCGTATTACAATTTTGCTCAGGTGGGAAGGGTATGGCTAGGGATTTCCAAATTAAAACAGTATAAGTCTGTTAATTTGGACTAATCATCTGCTTGGGTAACAGGAAGCAGAGTCTTACTATGAACTCTAGTCTTACGGTCTATCTGGTCTGCAAACACCTCTCCGTAGATCATCCAGTAAGGCATGTAGAAAATGTTGCGGGCCAATCTCCATGATGGTTCCTCATCTGGGTGCAAAATGGCCTGCCTTGCTACTCCGAAACTCATAAGCACCACCAGCATGATGATAACAAAATATAGCATGTCAATCATCTAGAAGAAAAGCAACATTATTTAGAAATACTACCAAAACAAATGAAATATTTCTCAACTACGATATTAAATGCAGCATTCACTGGATATCTGAATACAGGCAGGTCCGTTTCTAGCCTTTTGGGGGCCCTATACAAATTTTTAGCACGGGGCCCCCCTGATGGCCAAATTGTTGAGTGGGGGTCCTATCATTCAGCCAGCCATGTTGTTGAGCCGAGAGGGATTTCATATCGCTCTGCTGGCCTAGTTGTTGAGCAGGGGCAGACAAGGAGGTGCTATAGTTCAGCCGCCAGTTGTGCATCCCCCAACCCCCCACTGGCTTTATATGATTTAGTGACAGATAGTAGCATTGCTTAAATGTCTAAATTTAAACATTTAATTCATGATTAAGGTGCTCCAATTATAGTGCTGAAAACATTATTTCCTAGTTAGAGATCCTATCGGAGGGTAGAGGGGCGGAGCTCCACTGACATGGAGCGTCATCAGAAAAGGAAAATTACAGTAAGTATGTAATAACATTTTCCGTGACTTTCTTATTTGCAGATTTCAGTAAAGAAAAGGAACAGTTACTGTGAATCAAAACAGTAGCCTTAGATATGAAACGTATGTGTAAATGTTCACATACTCACCATTTTCCCAATCATCATTACATAGGGTCCAAGGTACTTGTTGACTCCAAAAATATCCAAGACACGAATATACCAAAAGATGATGTCAACACAGTAAATGACTCTACCATACCCCATGTATGGCTGATTTTGAAGCCGTAGAATTGCTCCAATAATGAATACCGAAATGGCAACAAGATCTGTAATGTTCCAATACTCTTGTAACCAAACTTTCACCTTTTGGCTCAGCTTCCCTGGTTCAGACATCAGAATCTAAAGTGACAGTGGGAAAGAAAATGAATACCATACTTATGTTTATTTTGCCAGTAAGATAAGAATCACATATTTCATTTCATAACTATTGTAATGAAAATTAATGTACCATGATTAACAACCGTAACATTTGATCCAGTATTCCTAAAGGCTGCCATACACGCACCGAGCGGCGGCTGATTTTGCCATGACCGAAGCAAGCTTGCGGCCGGCGGCGAAATCGGCCGGCGATTGGGGGTGCCCACATGGGGTGACAGTGTTTTTTTTTTTTCAGAAATGTGTTCCATTCCCTTCAGCCAAACCAAATAAACACTGCCAAGAAGGGATCTTATCTGCATCAGCACTAACAGTACTCATTCTCTGGACACACTGACCAACTTATGGAGAGACACATTTTACAATTAGATAGCATGAGTTGTGTATTTACATTAACATCATGCATTGTAATAAATACATTTTGTAACAAAGACTCATATCTCCTCCCATATGAAAAAGCTGCTCATGGGTAAGTTGTTCAGTGCCAGATTCTACAATGTGTCTCTCCATAAGTTGGTCAGTGTGTTCAGAGAATGGGTACTGCTAGTGTATAGACACATGGTAAAGTTTCAGCCCTGCAGCCAAGACCTCCCTCCTGGCATTTAACTAAACTGTTTTATTTTTACTTGATAGTTTTAACTACAACTAAGTTGTGTTTTTTAATTACCGGTATTGAGTGTACTTTTATTTAATGCAATGTGTGTGAAGTTTTAATAAACTATATTTTTATTTCAAAAATGGCCTTTTGGCTGGAAGAATACAAAGTGAATGCCCGGTCCTGCCTACTTTGCTGGAACATTCTGTATATTCATTCATATCTGAATAACTGTGTCTCTGGTTTTTTTTTTACCTAATTTTCTCTCCAAAAGTTTGAGTGAGTTTTATAGTCCCAAAAATACGGTATATCATGTGTTCATACTTATTTGGCATTGTGTACATTTATTACAAAATACAATATTTGTTCTCACCTCTCTGACTTTCTCTAACCCAAGGGTTAAAATGTAAGAGATAACAATCCATTCCTGCATTGTAGGCCAGCGCTCCATCTTCACCAAAATGATATAATTAAATAACATTAAATATCCTAAGTATGAAATCTGCAAAATAAAATGAAATGTATGTATAAATGTTTTGATTGTAGGTATTGCAAACATTTATTTATTTCTTTATTTCTCTGCTTTAAAGCAACAGTCTGTACATTTCCACATTTCTGATTCTAATGTAAAGGATACATTGCTGAAAATAGAAGACTTTGGGCTTGTTTCCATTGATGTTTGCCGGTTTGCCGTGGTTGTATCCGTGCGGCTGCCGCCCCTCCGAAAGCATCAGCCAGGCTCCATTGGTGCGGCTGAGTGTGGATGCGGATGCGGTGCGGTTCTGAACACTAGCTTCGGCGCCCTCGTGCAGAAACCGCAACCGACCGCATCCTTTCACATGGGGGCTGCCCAGAGTCTTCATCCGAACGTACGGACGTACGCGTGCATCCGGATGAAAACAGCTTGGGCTGCAGCCGCGCGGACACAACCGCGGCAAATCGCATCAATGGAAACAAGCCCTTTCTGTGTGACTGCAGCAGACATAAACAGGTCCCTCTGGGTTAGTTAATTGGAGGAACTCTGGAAAAAAGGTGCTGGAGAATAATGCCAGGCATGCACGCGGCGACCATCGCCGACATCTGCCCCGATTTCTTCCGGGATTGTAAACGTGATGACGTCATCACGTTTACAATCCCATTGCATTCTGGGGCCCCTTCAGTCGGCTGGGCACCCTTTGTGTGCCGGCCATAAGCTACAATGAAGCAGCCGCTTCATTGTAGCTTATGGCATCGGCTCCCATCGGCTCAGATTTTCCGACATGTCGGATCTCTGGCCAGCCGAGAAGTGGGGCGACAGGGATCTGTCGCCCCATGTGGGGACATGCCGATAAACGGCCGGATTTTAACCTGACCGACGGCGAGAGCGCGCACGCCCGTCGGTCAGATTAAAATCCGGCCGTTTATCGGCATGTGTATGGCCAGCATAACACAAAGGAATTTGTTTTGTCCTTGATCTGCAGTTGTATAATCCCCCTTAAGATGATTGTAGAGAATTATGGACAAAGGTCAAATAGTTTAAGCCAAAGATCACCTCTGTGCTGAACTCTGATCTGACCCAAGGAAAGCTGAGAATCAATTCTTTCAGTCCTAATAACTGGAGCATGAAATAAAATCATTATGACATGGCTGGTGCACACTGTTCTCTGCTGCTAGACCTCAAATTGACTCATTTTACAATACATACTTTTTATGATTAGTTTTCTGTACAACAATACAATAGTAGATAACAGATTGTTTTACCAGTATTCAGATACTACTACTTTAGTATTAATATTTATTGTGCATGAAGACATTGTATCCAATACAGTTATAGTAGAGTGTTGTACTGTGTTAAGCCCCCCATGTCTAGATTTTCCTTTCAATCAACTTAAAGAGATCAGTTTTTTAGGTCAGGATTGATTGTAATATATGCCAACTGTAGTAACAGATTTTTGATCAAATTCTTTTGGATTGACTGAAAGTGTAATTGAATTAGGGTTCAACTTCATTACAACCCATTACAATTTTCGAGCATGTCCAATAATTTTTTGATAAATTTTTTTGCCAATTTTAATTGTTTTAGGTCAATCTAACCATGTGGGCTGCCATAGATTTTCAATCAATCAACAAAAAAAATTGATTGAATTAAGTTGATTGAACGAAAGATCTGGACGTGTATGGGGGGCTTTAGCCATCAATGAAAACAGAGAGTTTGGATTGCAAGTGATGGCTAAAGCTAGGAACACACGGCTCAATTTAAGCGTTCAATCGATGTAAAGCAATGAAAATTTACATTGATTGTACCAAAATCGTAGCGCGGACACATGGTACAATCGACGATTTTAGTTCGATGAAGAGCTTTACATCAATTGAAAAGTGATCGGACTAGTTGGAAAATTATCGTCGAATTGTACCATGATCGTACTACTTTTTCATTTCCATCATACAATTGTATTCATAGTAATAGTTTACTGTTTGTAGGGCATCAATGGCATCTGCGATTTTAGTCAATAATCGATGTTCTCTACATCGATATTGTACTACGATTGTATGACCCTATAGCGCACACGGTACAATCGAAAAAATACCAAAATCGAGGTTCTTAATCTAATCTTACATCGATTGTATGCTTAAATCGAGCCGTGTGTTCCTAGCTTAACTGAAGCAATTGAAAAGGCAAGCTAACATGATGTCTTAAGCTAGCCACACACGGGTAGATTCCCGTGCAATCGACCACCAATCAATCACAGCGTGGTGATGTCACCACGCTGTGATTGATTGGTGGTCGATTGAACGGAAATCAATGTGCACCACATGGGCACATCGATTACCGTTCAATAAAGAAGTCCGGCTAGCTAGAGTTCTCTTCGGCTTCCAGCATGTAAATCATTCTGAAAGCTGAAGGAGAAATCCAGTCAGCTTCTCTCCCGCTCTCCACGGCTGCAGTGGAGAATGCTGACTCCGCCCCCCTTCACACAGAGCTGCGCTCCGAGCTGTCAGTTTTATGTGATGATGTCGGCTTTCCTTTCCCTGCACTCAACATGAAAACATTTCATGTTGAGTGTTGGTGATTGATTGAATGTGGTTTTCCAACATGTTGGAAACCCGTTCAATCGAGGTACTTCGAGGGGGCTCTATTGAAACCCCTCGAAGGACAGCACACACAGGAAGGCTTGTAAGCAGATTTGAGTACAATCACGCGCACGTTGATTGATTGTACTCGAATCGTTTTACAAATCTACCCGTGTGTGCCTAGCTTTAGATAACTTCTAAAAGTGGATGTATACTCTTAAGCCCCCCCCCCTACACCTTCCGATCGCTCCATACAATTTCCATTAGATCTACCAACAACTATGTAGTGCTCCCTGATAGAATACATAATGATTAAAAGGTTTAGAAAGGCCCTCATATTACATGGTTTTGGTAGAAGAAAAGTTGATTGTACAGATATTGTATGAAAAGATTGTAAAGCCCCCCATACACCACATACAATTACCATGCAATTTCTGTACAATCAACTTTTCTTCTACCAAAACCATGTAATATGAGGACCTTTCTACACCTTCCAATCACTATGTATTCTATCAGGGAGGCCACTATACTACATAGTTGTTGGTAGATCTGATGGAAATTGTATGGAGGAATCTCAAGGTGTATGGGGGGCTTATGGTGTGGTGTAGCACGCCACAATCTCCAAAAAATTTAATTACCTGCTGTTGCCTGGAATGGTAAGAGAGTTTCCAAATTTATCTGACAGGCATCCAGGGGTTAACTCTGGGTGCAATATCGTGAGTGGACACTAGGGGTGTTTTTAATGGTTTTCTAAGGGAAAATACATTCCATTTAGTTTAATAGAGAGCCGAGATTAGAAATTTACCCATCTATCTCTGTTGTGAGTTCTGGGGGGCCTGGCACAAGACAGGCCGAGAGGAGGGGCTGCGGGGCATCATCTTAAACTATTCCTTACAGATATGTTTTTTATGCATTCCTCCCTATTTGGGCACTTCTAGTGCCATTTCTGATGGTAGGTCCACATTAAGACTAAAAAAGGGATCTAAGACATCCCTATAGCTTTTTTTTTCAATGACTTCAGTTAGCTAAGAAAGAGCATCACTTGCAATCCAAACTCTCTATATTACACAAAGTTTAAATTGTAAGTTGAAAAAGTTGTTTCTTATGTCACAAGTTCATTTATGTAAATATTATTATGGTAAAAGCAGTTTTTTCTGTAATTCTACATGTCTGTCCACCTGATTATATTGTATTATATGTATTAATGTGGGGGACTGATCGGCTACGTTGGATAACATTCTTTATTCCTTTATGCCTTTTGCTTCTGTTGTTGCGCTATATAAATGCTATATACTCAAACTCATCTGTCTGTATCCTGTATATAGCCTGCCTGCAGCTTATTATTTCCTCAAAATCACATCCAAGATATTACCACAACTTGCTTCCAGTAGAACAGAAGGTTCATGGCCACAGTCCAAGGATGCCACCAGGAAGGCTGGAAGAATGCTATGTTATCGCTTGCAAAAACTTTTAACACAAAGATGGACTTTACAAACAATGTCCTGACGAACAACTCCTACAACCTCTCCCTCTCTTTCGTAGTGACTGATTTCAAGTAAATCTGTATGCGCTGTGTGCAGAAGTACTTTCATAGACTCAGGAGAGTGTCTGTGTTGCTTCACTCTGTCCATGCATGGCCTATATCTAATGGTTAATTTGGAAGCAGTGAGATAAACTCCAGGGGCTTTTTAATGCCCACCGCAACAGTATATAAGTAGCTTTGAAACTATTGAAAATTGCAGTACATTCAGACTGCATTGAATTAGTACTTTCATTGATGTTTGACGTGTTCAACACAACTATAAAACATCAGGTAAAATAGGCATCTGCAGAGGGTTATTAGTCTAGCAGTTATACAGGCCAGGCTAGTAAGAGTTAAAGAATAGGGATGGTCAATAAGATGCCAAAATTTTAACATTAGTGTTCAAATACATGCAAATTGAATAAAGACTTAAAATTAACAGCTGTTTGCTTGATAATTTGCACTATCCTGAAGCAAGTTTTTACCTTCATTTTTAAAAAGTGTGAAGGATTGGGGCATGTAAATATCTTCTGTTTTAAGAAGGCTTTACTGTGCTAAGCACTGCTCAACTTGAGGGCTTTTCGATTCCTTTAATCCCTTCTCACCATAACCCTTATGGTTGTTCCTCTATGTTTGGCTCCCAATCCCCACCCCATAGAGCCATGGTTTCCATGCACTTCATTTATGATGGCCAATGAGCCTGAAACAGCTGTATGCAGTTTGGCATAAATGGCTCTGTACCATAAGGCTATATTTCCACTGTACACCAGCGGTTCTGGATGTGCATTTGGCTGATGGGGTTTAAAGGAATAATTTGCATGGCTTTAAGTGCACGTATTTATAGTTCATCCACTTACTGTATAAAACCAGAACTTGACAATTGGGGCATTATAAAATTCATAAATCTTAGTGCCGATTGGTATACTTCTTTGTTTCTTGTTTCCATTCTCTTCATCGCCTTTCCTAGAGTTAGCATCAGCATTTCCATCCTAGATAAAAAGCATCTATTACAAGACATGACTTATCCACAGCATTTCATTTCTTTGGACGTATTTAATGACACAGAGCAATAAAATGCCTCATATTGTACAAGGTGAAGTGATATCACACTGAAAGCATTTGAATCCAAGTGTAAAGCAGGATACAGACGCTAAGATATAGGTCAAATCGATGGCCGCTTCGAGCACCGTGCACGCTCATGGCTATCTATCTGGCCCATATAATATGCTCCCACCGCTGTGTTCGAGCGGGACAAATCAATCCCCGAAAACAGCCATATCGGACATGACCATAAATATGGCCGATGTCCGATGCTTTGCATAGAGACCACTGGTCTCCAGGCAAAGCTCGGCTAAGCTGGGCAGAGCAGAACTGTCTCTTCTCGGCTCCTCCGATATCTGACAGCAGCCTAATGACGTCATCAGGGTACATCGGACGGCTTACCCTGCTTAAGTGTCACTACCTAAGTTATGAGATGTATGCTAACTGATAACTGGATATTATTTTCAATGCAACAATTTACCTTAAAGGAGAATGTAGACTATAAGGGGGTCTAGATTGGAAGCTTATCAGCTCTCACTGTTCCAATTCAGAGTCCCATGGGGGATCCTTCATCTTATCTTAAAGGAGAATGTGGACAAAAGGAAAAATATATATGTGTGTGTGTCTATGCTGAATATTCTTTTACGTGAAATAAATTGAATATGTTTTCTACCCACTTTTGGGATTTGTGATGGATTGGGGCATTTTAATACTTTCTGTTTTAAGAAGGCTTGAATGTGCTACTCACTGCTTGGGTTTTGGATTCCTTTAATTCCTTCTCACCATAACCTTTATAGTTGTTCCTCTATGTTCCCAAGCACCACAACATAGAGCCATGGTTTCCATACACTGCACTTATGATGGCCAATGAGCCTGAAACATCTGTCTGCAGTTTGGAATAAATCGCTCTGTTCCTTTTTTCACCAGATTTACACATTATCCTGGTGTTTTTGTGTGCTTAATGGCTTGGGGTCATTTAGGATATCATTGAGGTTGAATCTCATGTCTGGATGGTAATTCTGGCGTTTACCCCCCTTATTGATTTCAATGGGAAAGAACTGCAAATGCCTTTCAGCACTCTGCAGAGTGGTTTTCAGGTGTTTTAAACACCTGGGTGTGCACATTTCCTGCTAAAACCTTTTCCTCAATGCTTCTCTACCCCTCCACTGTTGTTTTTAAGCATTTTCATTATTTTAATGGAAGAGCCACAAGAAGTCGCCTTTGAGAATTTGAGATCCCCTACTCTTTTCAACTTAACCATTTTTTTCCCATTCCTTTCATTTTATACACACAAAGTGAATGATGGTGCGACAACTTTCTTACTGCATTGTCATCTTCTTTTTCTTTTCCTTCTTCGTATGAGGTATGATATGAGAGGTCATCTTGGGAGCGGAATTCCAAAAACAGTATTGTTGGAGGTAGGAGAATTCCCATTATGACCTGTATTTAGAAACAACAGCTCAGATAGAATTCATAACCTTCTTTATTTATAACTTTTACATAGTAAATCCAGTGTGTATGAATTGATGGTTGCTATGAATATAACTTCCATAATTTCTATCTATTTCTTTGAATATGTTCTATAATAACTTTTTCATACTAACTTTATTATGATATAGCTGTATTTTTGCATTCCAGCAATTCTCAGACTTTGGCCCGTGTCACAGTGACTATGTGACTTTCACATCTGAGGTGTGCCATGCAGTGTAGGTAAACATGAACAGAAGTTCTGCTTTTGGCCCCATTGGCTGGGTGCCCATGACAAGTAAAATGAAGTCAAGTAAAATATCACTGCTTTCTTTTGTGCACTGCTGGCAATAATGTTATGAAATCACCGTATAATTACAGAAAATATTGTCATAGTTGTCATAGGGTGTTTTTTTTTTTAAATTCCCCAATCTGGGACAAAGGACTTTTTAATGACACAGCCTCTGATTTTTTTCGGTGCTGTTCCTTTTTTTGTCATCATGACAATACTTGTTTTTTCTGAAGATAAAATTACAGCCCAAAACTAAAGACGTCTCGATTCTATAGCCGATTTTTCGGCAGATTTACCTGCATGATGACGTTATCATGCATGGCCAGTCATGCTGAGAATCGGCTGTGCACCCTTTGTGTGCTGGCATTTAAGTAATAAAATCAATCTAAAATTTACAGATATGTCAGTTATTCTGTAGATCAGTTTTAAGGCCCATTTTGATCGTTTTTTCTCCAGCTGACCATTCCAATCTAAAAGCCCTTATACACCTAGCGAACCACAGGCGATTTGGTGACTGACCGATGTGCGTGCACGCTCACGGCCATCGGTCAGCAGCAAAATCGGACATGCCATTACTTTGATTTCGACACAAAGAGCCTGCCTGCCGATACTCTGAGGGACAGAGTGCAGCTTGATGACGTCATCACTTTGCACTCCATCGCTCACCTATTGGCCCCAGCTCGTCAGGTGTATGGGGGCCTTTACACTTTTCCTTAGTATGAGTTCAAATGACAGACATGAGTACAATGCATAATGTGCACATCAGGTTGCAAATATACACACGCAAATATAACTGCCCATCTAGTTTGTAAAAGCTTTACAATAGTATTAGATATTCACTGAAAGCTCTAAACTAAGTTTTCTATGTGCACTTGTACCTCTTCCAATCCTACCTTGAGACCTGGGTTTTTCCTCATACGTAAGCGCCCCATCCACATGTCAGTCAGTAACATCTGACTGCAAGTGTGTGCTATAAAGTCCCGATGTTTGGCAGCCACTGCAAGCTTCAGACAAGTAGAGTTACTCCAGTTCTTCAACTCATATGTCAAAAGTTTCATGGCAACTTGCTCATCATGCTTGTAAGATTGGTCTAGCAATTCTACAGCCAACTGACCAAAATCCCTAAAAAAGTAAAATAAATACATATAAATATATTTCAGTCTGTCATAATATAAAATTAAGCACAGTTACCCATAAAGTTACCCATAAAGTGGAAAGTCCCCCATACAGCTTACAATCTTGCCGTACAATATCTGTATAATCAACTTTTCTTCTACCAAAAACCATGTAATATGAGGAGCTTTCTAAACTTTCCAATCACTTTGTATTCTATCAGGGAGTTGTTGGTAGATCTAAAGGAAATTGTATAGAGTGATCTAAAGGTGTATGGGGGGCTTAACACTTAGAAGTCCCTACATGCAAAGACCAATATTTATTAAGATAACTATAAAACAGTAATAAAAATGGACACATGGATGAAACAACAAATACAAAATGCATGGGGGAATAGCAGATACAGACTTGGTTTATGATTTTTCCAACTCATTACTTTGTTTTCTTTAAAAAATAGATACAGTATGTTTCGTTTAGATAGTATAATTCAAACACTAACTTTGAATTGTTATCCAAGTCTTGGGAGATGTCATCCACAAGGTCACTCTCAGATGACTCATGAGCCATAGATTTGTATAACTTGCATGCTACCAGTGCTTTGGCCATTGTTTCCTCTCCACGTTGCCAGAGAAAAAGAGCCATCTTTTGCCTTTTCAAGAGCACAGCCCAGATCATTAGCTCATGAAAAGGATACTGGAAACGGCTAACCTCAGGATCATCAATATCAATGTCTATTTCCTCTTCCTTTTTTTTCTTCTTTTTTTTCCCTTTATTCGGAGGTTCATCATCCTAAAAAACAGTGGAGCAACAATTCTATTATATGATAAACACAGTTTTTAATAAGCATTCTTCAAAGCTGAGATCCAGGGTAAAACATTGGGTTCCTTTCACACTACAAAGATTAATTGCTCAACAGGGTTTGCAAAAGGCTATTACTTTCCTAAATCTTTGCTCGCTGCATTGTCCCCTCTCTTGGTACTCTGGGCAGTAGGAGGTGCCCTGGCTTCCCTGTATTGTACAAAGCCATAAGCTCTGCAATATGAAGAAGATGATGTTGGACCAGACATGGGCAAAAATTTCCCGCAGACCATATCCAGCCCATTTAGTCATTTAATCTGGCCTTTTGTCCCCTTTGGGTTGGGCACCAGGGGCCTAGAGGTTAATTGTTATGGTCTCTTTTAGAGGACATAGTTTGCCTATATCTCCAAGAGAATGTTTAAGCTTACTATACAAATTCTCTTTTTGTATATATTTATTTTTTTAACCTACCTGCCACTATGATTATTACTTTTTTAGCATTATGAAAAATTTTCCAATTTACCAATAAAATCTGTTTCAATTCCCACCCAGACTGGGAGGACTTCGAACAGGGTTCCCCTAACAGGTTCTTTATCTGGCCCTTCAGTGAAATTTTAAAACCCATTAGTGACCCATGAGTCAAAATTTTGCCCACCCCTGTGTTAGACCCTCAGATTGCTGCTTTGAGAACTTAAAGGAAGTTAGAACGGGGGGGCAGTGACTGAGGAGAAAATGCTAGTATAAGGTAGGTAGTACAAGTTATACATATTTTAGACTGGATGTCAGCAATTGAATATATAAATGCAATAAAACATTTAAATAATATGACATATTACATTCATTAGAAATTTGTCACCTGGGTTAGGGTTTAAACATCTTGTGGCTGCAGCACATAAAGATGTTCCATGAGTATACGACCAGGAAAGGAAGGAATGTCATTGCCATATGAAGTGGTAACAGGGTAGAGGCAGGGAATGGTGGGGACTAGAACTCTCAAACCTAGCAGAGAAATATGAGGTATTGTGACAAGGAAAAGTTGAGGAAACAAATACTACAGTAATTGTACTACATAAGGTATGTAAATATCAAATACATTTTGGAAAAATAATTAAAGACATGCTTACCTCCATTCCTAATAGCTTGAGAGCTTTTGGCTATACAGAAAACAGATTAAAGATAGTTACTTATATTCCACATTACAAGTGGCAAACATATAATAAATCATACTTTTATGTCCCTCTAAAGTCCCCCATACATTAGATTTAAAGAGACCTAAAGAGCTTAAATCGGCAGACAAATCGATCTAATCATGTCTATAATTCTTAGATCGGTCTGAAACTTTACACAGGGACACAGTGTCCCTGTCTAAAGTATTTCTTCTCCTCAGCTCTGTGCTGAGGTATCAGCTGCTTCTGAGGGGGAAAGGGGGGAGCAGCTACCTTCCCTCTAGGCTGACACACAACACAGATGCTGTCTGCCGGGTCTCCATAGCTGACAGCACGAGTAGCTAGAGAGACCTGCCAGACAGTGCTGGCACACAAAGGGTGCTGGGCCGATTGTGTCCTGATGTTTTGGCCGATTGCACGCACGGTCGATTGGTCAAAACATTGGGTCACAATCTATACGTGTATGGGGGACTTAAGGTAGAATTTTTGCTATAGATACTAATTCCCTATTTAAAGATTAATCTGTATATTACATTATACATTAAACATGATTTTAATGCATTATTTTATATTTGTGTTGACAGATACCCTCTTTCCACGAAAAATAAAAAATAAAAATAAGGCACCCTTAAATTTTTTCCTCACGCTGAAATATAAGGCATCGCCCCCGAAAATGAGGCACCCCCGAAGATACGGTACTGTAACTCTGGGCTCAGAGATCAGATCGGGATCAGAGGGGGAAATCAAAATGACACAGGAGGATCAGAATGGGTTACTAAAATGGTAATCCCCCCTCTGAGTCTCCTGTGCCATTTTGATTACCCCCTCTGATCCTCCCTGTGTAATTTTAAGTGATCCCCCCACCCTGATACCCCAGTGCCATATTCTTCTTCATGGAAAAATAAGACATCCCCCGAAAATAAGACGTAGGACATCTTTGGGAGCAATAATTAATAAGCCACTGTCTTATTTTTGGGGAAACACGGTAGATACATTTAAAAAACACCATGATAAAATAAAAACAATGACTCATTCTTACCCTCTTTGGTCCAAATAAGTTATTATAAAGGGTTCTGAAGGACTTTCTGGTGTAGTGACAGCGATAGGCTCCACCCATAAGGTACTCAAGCACAAGGCCAATGTCAATCAAGCTGACATGATAATCTGGAGGAAGGTTGCCCTGGCCAAAATAAATGGCATGATATTACTGATAGTATGGGATTTTTAGGAAACAGCAAAGGATTAATATTATTAGGAAAAACAGAATTTGTTAAATTTGAATAAATACACCAAAATAATATAATTAATATTGACCTAATAATGTAGGTTTAGTTATTTGATATATGTTTCCCATTCTATTAACTTATTACCTAAAAATAATAGACAATAATCAGGACAATTAAATGTATAGTTCTAGAGCAATGGTGGGCAACAGAGTTAATATGGAGGGCACAAGTGCAGCCCTCGGCATCACTAAAGGGTCGCACATAACATTTTCAATCTATACCGACTTGTATAAGCATTTTTTCATTTAAAAAATTACAGCAGGCGGAGATATAAGACATTATATTTTTTTTCAATAACAACATTTTTTTAAATGATACTTCAAGCATTAGGGAACACTGTAGTGTGGTAATGCAGATTTTGTGCCATATATCATCAAAGGTTATGTGCTTCAAAGCCATTGATTATATCGACGGGGCACATAACCTTCGATTTGGCAGACAGGTGAGTTCCTATGCATTAATAGTTAGGTTTCAGGGGCCTGAAGTGGAAGTCTGAGGGGGGTCGCCAAAGAGCACCCAAAGGGCCGCATGCGGCCCCCGAGCCACAGGTTGGGCACCTGGGTTCTAGAGCATAGTCCTTTAAAGGTAACTTTATCTATGTTTAATAATCTCACGTTTCTTTCCTTCTACCGTAAACAGATGCAGTTAATATTATGGAAATAATATGAAATCTAATATTCACATAATAAATATAATAATGGATAAATACAATTACTCCACATACAATTTTTTAAAGAACAAAAATCTGTCTCAAATTATTCAATATAGTATTTTATGTATCTTTACCTTAACCATTCTGTGCCCATACACGTTTGGATTGGCGTCTAATTTTGCCGCAGTGAGCATGCACGGCAGTCGATCTGGTGCCAAATCGACCACTAATCTAAAGCTGGGCATAGACAGGCCGATTCCTGCCCGACCGCCGATCAGATGCCGCGCGCGTTACCGCATCCGATCGGGATAGGGTCGGCAGGGAATCGGGTGCGCCAACTAGCCATATTGACCTAAAATCTGCCATCATGTCGGATCGCACAGTGATTCGACATGAGGGATAATTTAGATAGGATACCATTAGTTCGGATGGGGACTTTACGTTTATTACATATGTAAGAAAATGTTTTAATGTATTCTAAAGGCTCTACAAGTAATTTTTAATGATTTACCGAATGAAAAAAGGAATTCACCTCCAAATTAACCCATCCAAATCCACGAGTCATTCTCTGCATGGTAACGATGGTGGTGATAATGGATGATGGAATATTAAGAACATGTTAAAGTGAAAATGACAAACACATACAAATGAATACATGATACACTTAATGATGGCACATACACTTCTTAGGAATACATGTGTATAAAGAATAGATAGGTAGTTCCTGCTGCTGAGCTTATTTCTGAGTCTGTTAATAAATAAAGTTAATAAATCGCAGATCAGGATCTAAAGCTGGCCATAGCCGTCTCGATCCATGGCCGACTTGTAGCAGACTTCAGAACTGGATTCGGCTACAGAACTGGCAGGAATCCTGTGTGCTCCACCAACACACGCGATTCCTGTCAGATTGTAGCCAATTAACTTGGAGGAGGAGGAGACCCCCCCCCCTCTGAGTTAACTGCCTGCAGCAGGATCGGCCACAAAATGAACCAGCAGGACGGATCCGCATGCGATCCGACCTGCCGGCTTTTTTGGTCGGATACTCAAGATGGGCTCCCCGGGCAGACGACCGATCTTTATGCGTCGGTGGCAGCCCGCAACTATGGCCGGGAATCGGCCCGTCTATGGGGGGCTTAACATTTCAAGAAAGGGCTGATGCAGGATGGTGGCTTTTTAAAACCTCTTAAACCTAAGCACACATGTTCTCTTCTATTCTCCACTTTTAGAAACCTGTTCTTTATGAGTTTCTCAACCTAAAAAGTGAAGACCAATTTAATGGGAATTTGCCTCTAAAGCCAGCCATAAATGTGCCGATTCCCGGCTATAGTTGCGGCCAATAGTCCGGCGTGCGCGCTCATGCTGAACGCATGGTAGTCGGTCGCCCGCAACTACCATGGATCGAGGTGTCTATGGCTGGCTTACATCTAAAAACATTAAATTTGAGAAACATGAGGGTGCTGACAGTACAAATGTTTGGGAATACATTATATATAGTACTTTAGTATTATAAATAGGTTTTCCAGCACACCTCCGAAAGACAATGGGATGGACATATTTTGAGAACCCTAAACAAGTTCATTCTGATTCACATATGCAAAGAAGCATATTTTCAAAAGCGTATTTTTGAATAAAAATTTTATTTTACCTATTAGTTTTGGATATATTGAGAAATGATTGAGCTTTGTAACAACTGTCACTAAAGGCCCCCATACATCCTACAATCTTTCCATACAATTTCTGTACAATCAAATTTTGTTCTACCAAAACCATGTAATATGAGGACCTTTTTAATCCTTCCAATCACTATGTATTCTATCAGGAAGGCCACTATACTACACAGTTGTTGGTAGATCTAATGGAGATTGTATGGATTGATCTTACTTAAGGTGTATGGGGGGGCTTAAGACAGAAAATAAGGAGAAACTTAAGGTTTAAAGTTTTACCCAGAACAGGAAATATTGGAAATTCCACTTTATTGGGGTGGGGGGGGCATAAATAGGGTAATTTTGGCAATTGTTGCCTTTGATTCAGGCAAAGTGGATGCTCATCACATTAAAAGTAAATCCGATAAATAACAGTAGTCTTAAAGCTAGCCATACACTGCACGGATTCCCTGGCTGATCGATTCAGCACCGATGGATTCCGGCGATTCCGCCGGCATCCACAGGTGAGAACGATCAGCCAATTAGGGAATCCGATCGTGGCAGCCCACCTTGCACGGCCGGATCCGTGTCCGATGGATCGGCTCCTTGACCGCAACGCCCCCTGATCAGAGCAGAATCGGACCCGAAAAGACCAACAGGTTGGTTCTTCCTCGGATCCGATTCTGTGCCCCCGATCCATCGGATGCGGTCGGACGGGCAAGGTGGGCTGCAGAGGATTCCGGCACGATGGATTCGCGTGCACGCGCCTGGAATCCATCGCGCCGGAATCCGGCACGAATCCGTGCCGTGTATGGCAGCCTTAACAGTAGTCTATATGTTAATTGTAGGTAACTTAAAAGTAATTTAAAGAGAATGCCACATAAGAAATCCTGAAAAAGTTTACAAACCACTGATCTATGGTTATATCTTTCTGTCGGATTGTTACTGTTCATTGTGTAATATGTTTTCTAACATGTAAGAGTAACTTAATATCAGTATTAACTTTAAAGTTTCTTCACATTACATGTCTTACCTTTTTAACATCCCTTACAAGGTAATGAAGAGTATTTGGTGGACCCAGTCTCTGAAAGTCAATAATTATTAGTGGTTAGTTGTAGAGTTAGATGAAGATGATATATAGGTAAATATATAATATGCTTTCAATTAATGTAAATGGAGCTAGCTCACACTATAACAAATGTATTTGCATTCTGTGGCATAACCCTTTTCATCACTTGGTGGTGTGTCCAGAAACCTTTGTCCATATGTGCATGTGCTTATGCAGGGTCAGCGCTATGGGCAGGCCATGGGGGGACCAGGCCCACCCAGTCACCCTGACGTGCCCCATTGATTGGGACCCCCCACCTCCACTTGAGGTGGGGTGGAGGAGTGCCCCCTGATTACCCACCCACTACTGGGGCTTTGGTGCTCTCCCTGTGTATTTTATGTCTGCTTATGCTTCAGTGTGTATGTGTAAGGTCCCTGTGGAATTACAGAATAGTAGGAGCTTAAACTGGATGTTTTGAATGTCATCTTCTGCATTTACTTTACATTTACTTACCGTGTTGTATAGTTCCTCTAATCTTGGAATAGTGAGAAACCTCTGCATGTTAACACCATTCTCAATTAGAAGCTTTACAAAATCCACCCGATCTAGAACCAGCGCATCCATCATTGCTTGCTCAAGAGAATTAACCTTTGAAAATATTAAAAAAGCATTACGATTTTACTGCAGTCTTTTCCAGTTAAGGTTCTTATGGATCTCTGTGTCATCCCTGTGTTATTAACCAGGCCTCTGTTGGGCATAGGGCCTCACAAGACAGAAAATGAGGGCAGCAGACGAGCATGGTCCCCCTTCTGAGTTCGGGCATAACATCAGGGAGGTAAATAGTGTTTTAGCATATCAACCCCCTTTTTTCATTTTTTTTGTGTGTGTTTCGATGTTCCCCTTTACCTCTTCACTGTTACTAGCATATGGAGCATTAGGCTAGGACTCCGCGTGCGGTAAGTGCACGCTGCCCATTGGCAGAAATAGGGCCTTTTTTGAGGCAGAGCTCCACGTTGACATACTCAACAGAGGCTTGCGCTGACGTCAGCGGATCCAAATGCATAGTAGAGCCCTAGCATTAGTCTCTAATGTTGTTAGCTACACAACTTGCTTTTTGATGTGTTATGTCTTCTTTAACCCATTTCCCACTCTTGTTGTATTTTATATAATTAAAAAAAAACATTTATAAAGTTATTATTGGAAAAATTGTGTTTGAGCAAGTGAAAACAAAATTATTGCAATAAGGATTTTTTTAATAAAAGTGCTAATCTCCTGGGTCTTTTAATGATTTAATGTGAATGCAGAGGTGTAAGGGAGACTTCCTATTATTATACTTTTAACTTTCTAAATGCTCAGAAAACCGAAATAATAACTTTTTGTACAAATCTGGGAAAAATGTTGTAAAAGAAAAAAGATGCATCCATTTTCTTGTACAATAAATACATGAACAAAGAAAATAAATAGGTACCCAATTGAGAAGCTCGATCTTCCTTGGGTCAGTCTCTTCTTCTGGCTCCTCCTTGCCTTTTCCTTTCTTTTTGCCTTTTCCCTTTCCCCGTGGTGCTTTAGCTTGAGCTGCAGGCGATCGTTTTTCTTTATCCAGGGTGGACCCATCAGCAGTTGTAAGGCTTCCTAAAGGCTGTTATCACAAATTTTAACCATTTTGATAAATATCAGTGTATTCAACATGATGGGGGACTACAACTTATTGTCTACGATTGTAAAATGATGTAAAATCTAATGTCCATATTTGTATGTCTTTAAATGAATACTGGTAACTAAACCATGGTCCCAACTAGCTATTTCAGGTAAATCCACATTGTTACATCCCAGTAGATAGCAATATATTTTGTTTCTGGTAATGGTAGGAAAGACTTAAGTGGGGATGTTTTTTTTATAACATGAAAAACCCCTAAGGCAGTGGTGAGGAACTAAGTTAATATGAAGGGCCACAAGTGTGGCCCTCAGCATCATTAAAGGGCCGCACATAACAGCGATCCAGCCCCACCCCCGCCAACAGATGCCAGCAGGAATTGGACCATATTCGGGAGTCAAAACCCCACAGCATCAACCTCTCCCCCCCCCGGGTGCAGTTGTCATATGTAGACCTGGTGTGTGACCACTACACATGCTGATATCATCCAAGGTTATGTGCTTCATAGATATTATTAAATATTATAGTGGAAGCTTTGGGTCGCTGACTGGCTTTCATATACACCAATTAGCGTGCCTGTAGCCTGAGCGAGTCCTTCACCTCTCCTCCTCTTACTACTCTAAGAAGATCCCAGGAGAGGACGCGTCAGTGCAGGCTTGTCGAACAGGTGGATTCCTATGCCCAATGCATTAACAGTTAGGTTTTGGGGGCCGCAAGTGGAGAACCAAGGGGGGCGGCCGAACAACGCCCAAAGGGCCGCAGATTGGGCACCTGGGCCCTAAGGTTTATAGTGATATCTTTCATATCACAACAGCTCAACATAATCCTGGGAAATCAAGCTTGTGTTGAACTGTTGAGCTAAATACATTTTACCAATATAGATGAATAAAAGTCTATCTATTTTATCTGTGGATAGATCACATGATCAATAACTCTCTTGCTTTATCACATGATTACAAAGCAAACCTTACCGGCCAATGGTGTCCAAAAACAAAAATTTGGCTCCGTGCAATATCAACTCTATTCCAGGCTAATGCTAAACTAAGCTGGTCTGGTGCTGAGGCATTTGTACCTTGAGAAAAGAAAAAGATAGAGAATATTTCATTGACGTAAACTGATATCATATAAACCATGAAAACACACGGGGAAAGCAAACAATACACATTACTGTTGCAGAATCTTAACAAGAATGTTTGGCGATCCCATTGTGCTTAAAATCTTTCTCATCTGGTTTAACTTACTGTCATTTAGTGGTTCCCAAACTGGGGTCACGAAGGTATTCCAGGGGGGGGGCGCTGGCCCTCATTCTTAACCTGGGTTTGAATAGGGAGGGGGGAGACTTTATAATGTTCCTAAATAGAAAAGGGGGGCCCTGCAAGGAAAGTTTGGTAACCGGGGCTGTAACTGATGATGGTACCTGGAAATTGCATTTAGTACGGTACAACTGTTCACAAAAATGTTTCCAAAAATTGTATGATAGTTAAGTTCACCACACACACCTTTCAATCCTTCTGTACAATTGTCTTTAGAGATAACTTTGTGCAGGGGCCTCCATTATTGGACACAGATTGATTATATTGTTGTGAAATGCCCATAAATACCATAGATTTGGTAAAACTGGAGTTCATTATACAGCAAGAATACACTTATCCTGTAGATAGCAACCCTTATGGAAATGGGCAACGTATTCTATTAGTAGCTACATATTTACTGGATATTGTAGTTTGTTTGGCTATGACAAAAATAAATATTCTTTCAAAAGCTGCCTAGCCACATTTAGATATTTAGCATATGGTCAACAATGGAATAGATTGGTTTTGTACCTTTCAAAAGAGCAGTTAAGATAGCCATTTCAATATCTTGCTGACCTTCTGATCCCATACGGAAAACTGTGATCTGTTTAGGAGTTATGTTAAAAGTAAAAGCAATTGAAACAGAAATGTTATTGTATTGTTCATGCTTAAGATACACACAAAGATACATACATTCAACTACATCTATTTATTTGTGACTTATTTTATTTTACACTTTTAATCTCCCTAGAGATCAGCCCATACCACAACGTTTTCAAGGGAGCAGTATGGGGGATCACAACAGATTACTCTGTACTCTGCTTGAATTCCTCGCCCCTGTCTACATCGCCGGGGTCATCATTAACGCTGGCAATGTGGGCTGGGAGAGTGACACCCCTCCATTATAATGGAGGTCTATGGAGCATCCACTGATGATGCAGAAGGGGTGGTGCCGGAGTCCTGAAAAAGCTACATCTGGATAGAAAATCGCTGCAGCTTTCCGCACCCCTAGTCGGTTTTTACTATGCCGGTTTGGTTTGCTCTTCAAAAAAAACTTTCAAGAACTGGGTATGTCTCAATTGCTGGGGGTTAAAACACATTTATTCCTTGAGCAATCTGAATCTTGTTAGTTGAACCAAGATCTCCCATGCAGTACTGCAACAACAGATCACTTCTAAAGGCCCCCATGCACGTAGTGAGCCACGGCAAAATCAGCCAAGGATCGCATACAACGGAAATGCCTGTAAACTCGTCAATAGAGATGGTCGAGTTTTTCGACTTGCTAACTTTGTGAGCTGATTGCAAAGCCCCTAAAAACAGTATCATCACCAAACTTGCTGGAGATGTAGAGAAGGGTTGGGGGAACATTTGAAAGAACAAAGTATGGCTCTAGCACATGTCGTTTTTGCATAAATTAAGTTCAAAGTTAAAGTCGAAATTCAGATTTTCGAAATTTTTACTTGACTTTGAACTTAATTTGTGAAAAAACTATTTGTGTTAGAGACAAACTTTCTTTTTTGGAGTATACCCCCGACCCTTCTCTACAACTCCAGCAAGTTTGGTGATGATACCATGCTCAGGGGCTTTGCAATTAAGTTGAAACCGTCGAAATGGTCGAATTTTTTAAAAATAATTCGACCATATCTACTCGTCAATACTCTGAGCAACGGGATCAATGGCATGTCGTTATCACGCTGCACTCCGTTGCTCGTCTGTCTGCTCAGTACATGTGTGGGGGCCTTAATAGTGTTCTACTGATTGCTTTAAATAAGTAGCAATAGAACACTTGCAGTCTGTAGCCTCCATACTAGCAGAAGAGTTGCTTGTGATGTATCCTATTAAATCCATATGTAAATGAAGGTAAATAAAAGATATGCAGACACAAGCTGGCCATACACCTTTAGATCTCTCTGTCAGATATCCTTTAGATCTACCAACAACTATGTAGTGCCGGGTCCTCTGCGATTGCACACAGGTAGACTTGATGGCTCAGAAAGTCCCTCATATTACATGGTTTTGGTAAAACAAAAGGAGATCTAAAGGAAATCTGACAGAGAAATCTAAAAGTGTATGGGGACCCTTTCTGGCTTTCTAAACTGCCTGAACATCTCAGATGCAACACAACAAGTAAAGCTGCATCTCCTTCTGGGATTCAATCTTGCAAAACTTTAAAGCCTTAAGCCGGCCATAGACGTCCCAAACTATGGCCGGCTTTTAGCAGACTCCTCACAACGTGGTGACGTCACCACGCTGTGATGATTCGGCTAGAGAACTGACAGGAATCCTGTGTGTTCCACTAACACATGCGATTCCTGTCAGATTGTAGCCAATTAACTTTGAGGGGGAGAAGAACCCCCCTCAGAGTTAACTGGCTGCAGCAGGATCGGTGGATCGGGCACAAAAAGAACCAGCAGGACGAATCCATGTGCGATCAGATCAGAAGATCAGAAGAGGTTGGGCAAAGGTTCTCATTTATAAATATGTTTTATGATTGTTGTAACGTGTGTTATGAAACGAATCAAATAATCATCAAATAAACATTTGATGACGCATGATTCTAAAGAAGAGAAAAAATGGATTTTAAGTTTGAAAAGCCCTATCATCCCAATAGTCACTTAAAGTCACTTAAGGTGGACCTACCACCTCTATATCAACTTCCTATTATCACCACCAGAAGTGGAGATTGGACTAAAAAAAAATACTTATAAATCCGGCGACAATCCACCCCTCCAGGGACGTCATGCCTCAACGGGCTCCAGGTGCAAGGGGACTTAAAGTCAGTAGTGATGTCTACCTTCCCAAATCTCAGCTGCTGCAATGTTAGAGGGGTGGAGGGTCACCGGATTCAGTTCTGGATAAGTGAAATTAGCAAGACTCAAATCTTACATGCTGGAGGACAGGTTACTTCAGGCATGGCGGAACCGTTGGAGGAACCATTTTAAGGAGGGTTTATGAGCTAGAAATGGCCAAATACAAGCCTACATGTTTTACAAGAAAAATTCCCTGTAGTACTTTGGTCTGAAGTTTTCATTGTATGTAGATGCATTTAACCACATTTTAATCAGTTCAATTTATGGGTATCATATAAAATATTTCACACACATGAATACATGTGCTCAGTTAGCAATATTCCCTCCGTGGTGACTTCTTAGTGTTACATGATCTCATGTGTGTTAAGCCTCCCCCCATATACTTTTAGATTACTTGTCGGTCTCCTGGCAAATCATGCCATGAATCGCGTGCGCACCCTTTGTGTGCAGGCATTTACTTTGGATAGGGACGCTGGTCCCCATCCAAAATAAGGAGATAGATCTAAACATAATAGACCTGTCTGTAATGTCTTAAGGTGGCCATACACAGGTCGATTTCCCACACGATTCCTGGCCGATCGATCACCAGGCGCGTGCACGCCGATCGATCGGTGAGGAATCGAGTGCAGGCCACCTTGACCGATCGACCCCGCCCGTGCCTGTGGCTTCATCGGAATCGATCAGATGGTTGATCGATTGCTCGGGAATCGACACGTGTATGGCTAGCTTTAGTAGATTTGTAGCCGATTTCAGGGCAGATCAATTGCCATAAGCATGCACGGCGGTCGATTGGTTGTGAAATTGGCTGCAAATTCTCACTGTCTCACTTTTTCACTTTGGGTTGTGCTAATTTTTGTTGTCAGAGGTTTAAATATTAATAGCTGTGTGTTAAGTTATTTTGAGGAGATAGCAAATTTGCACTGTATCCAAGCTTTACACTGATAACATTATACTGAAAATACACATTAGTGGTTTCATGGTTACATGTATTTGTAGCACTCTTTGGATGCAGACTGTATCATTCTGATCATATTGTTTTATGTACACTTAAAATCTGCAGTTCATAATAAATGCTTGCTGGATTGTTATAGCCATGAACATTGGTGGAATTGTTAAAAAAATATCATCTTATGGTGTGATCTTGGGATATGATCCTTTGACTTTTCAATATAGACAGAGGAAAATGAAGCCTCATGAAGCTCTGAGAGATTGATTTCACACAAGTCACATGGATAGAGCATGGTATGTTCTGACCTCTCTCTTTCAGTGTGGTTATGTAAAGACTCTTCCCAATAAGAAAACCAAATGATACTTTATGGTCAAAAATATTGAAACACTTCTCCAAATCATTAAATGTAGGTGTTCCAATCCACATGTGTATAAACTCTGCACTGTAATAGGATCCATCTGTAAAATAATATCATCATTCATGTCCTTGCTGCTAAATGGTTTGTAATGGTACAGTTTGTGGCATTATGACAAAGTGAAAGGAACACCAAATGAGCAACAAAGTTGTAGGGTGTGTAAAATCACAAAGTGCAGCAGAGGCAAGAGATTTGTTATATTTTATTTTATATGTCTTTCACATTAAGAACAGTACAGAGAGAGCCCCCCCCCCCCCCCCCCCCCCCCCCCCCCCCCCCCGCCTTCTAATGTGCTGATCCCCATGTTTGGCAGGATGCGCATTGATGTCGGACTGGGGAATGGGATATATAAATGCGAAGCTTAATAACACATGTGCATATTATAGACAAAAGGTATATACACATTATAATGCATGTTAATGCATGTAAAACTGAAAGGAGTGAATCATGCTTAAAAGATAACCAGATTAACTATTAAATGTGGAGCATGGCTAAAGTGAAAAAAACCCCACAAATATTAAATGTAAAAATATAAAAATTTATACACTTTTTTTCTGAAATATTAACTATATATATTATGTATATCAGATTGAACACAAATGTGTGGTAAATGTATGTCTTTTTGTAAAGTTGATCATGATAACTTAAACGCATTTCTGAAGAAACATATATGCAGCACACCAATGGTTAAAACTATAAGAAAAAGTGAAACAAATAGTAGATTCTTGAGATTTTCATTTCCTCTGATTTCCATGCAGTCAGCTGACTATCATGAACTGTGTACAATCTCAAGAATGAGTCAGTAAAACAAAAGCAGGCCTTCATAGAAAAGGCACACAAGTGCCGCTTTGTCCGTTCTATGTGAGTGATTTTATAAATGTAATGGTGCCACATTTGTGTGCTCATTAGACACGGCCCCGTGATCAGCCAGACACTGACAGGATACGGGGATGAAGAATGGGACACTACAAGACGAATATGACACAGTGACCAGTCACACAAACAAGGAAAATTGAACACAGGAAATCTTTATTAGGGGAAACGGCAACATAAATATTGGTTTTGTGCAGCCAAAATATTAATCAGATTCAAAATCATTAGACTGAAAGCTCTAACAATGAGTAAAAGCAGGAAACCTAAAACACAGACCCCCTACATAAAAGTATACACATATCTAATTATTAGTATATGGTTTGAATTTATTTCTTTTTTTAAGCCAAACACAACATATTATTCTGTTTGGGGTGAGAGTAGGATGTTAAATAATGTGGAATTTTTTTTATATAGATTGTATTTGCCATGTATTTGTATTTTAAGTGGGACACAGATGTTGGTCACCCCCTGTAACTATTTCAACAAGCCGGGATCTGTGTCTTCTCTCCTGATGAGGCCAACACCAGAACGCCGAAACGCGTCGGAAGGAATCCAAAATGAGGCGGTTCGATTACCCAGACCTCTTTCCTCTGAGTTTGTAACTAACGATATATGTATGGGTTATCTAGGGGTGAGCCACCCTCTGAGCTCAGATGTGACCGTTTACTCACTTTGGAATACTGGAACACTTTTCAATATTGGAATTTGTCCAGCACCATGTTTAATGTTTACAATGTGTATGTACCAATAAAATGTACTTTGTTCTTACCCTTCTATACGAGCCCAAAAGTCCTTTGAGGTTGGCCACCTCAAATTGATTCAGCTTTTTCTCAGTTTGTGATATTATGGACTTGGCTTACTTTGTAGACTGATCCCCCACTTACATAGTATCATTACCCACCCATTCTTTATTTATATATTAATCTGTTTGATTGACCTAAGCATGACAGGGATTGGGACATTTAGTGGAACCTTTAATGGTGGTCCTTTGTTGTCCTGAAATGCTTCAATCAGACTCATATTGGTGATAAGGAGCATATTAATTCAAACTAGTTGCAGGATGTTCCCCCTGACCAATGAAGGTAAGGACTAGAGCCAAAACATTTAAACTTTAGTAAAGTTATGGACCAGCACACCAGCACATTTAGTTCCCTATTGGTTTGGTGAAGAGCTTATAGGAGCCTATTGCAATGACAAGAGGTAGCCCACGTGGCTCCATTATAACCCAATATTACCCAATATTTAACTTTCAATGTGTACCTAAGGTGGGCTTTGCCAACAGCAAAAACCAAGCTTTTGCCACTGACTTGTATGTTGAAATGTTTGTGCAAAATCCATTTCAATTAGAAATAGGCAAAACACCACAACCAAGCAAAATAAGATATCCTTGCGGATCATAGAAATTTTAAAAAATCACCCCGTCAGGTTTGTCTTACCAGTTCCTTTTTCTTCATACATTCCATAAGGACAACAAAGAGCTGGTGGGCCTGGTTCCTACTGTAGTTGAATGTTTTCTGGATAGTAACAAGAAGTTGATCGCGAAGGGATTCACTGATTATCCTACAAATACACAAAGTAACCAGAACAATAAACAATTAATCTCATTGTATTCTAAGTTTTAAAGACAGACCACGCTTAGTGTATTATGTATACATTAAAACCAATGCTGAACTCCGTCTGTACATTAACATCCCTTCCTACCAAGAGTCACATTTCCAAAAGAGAGAGTGGTGAATCTTCAGGAGTCAACAGCTACAAAAAGGAGGGATGTATTGCTGATTTTAAAGCGGTGTGTTCAATACGCACATACACACTGCTCGTCCATTTACTCCTGGTACGCAGACTCCCTTTCAAGTTAGATATCAGTGGATCAGTGTAAACCAAGGTGTAAAGTAGCAACAGTCCGCACTTTGGAGTCCTTAAAAATCTATAGGCTTTTTTATTACTTCAAATCATTACACGCATATACAATACAGACAGGGTTCCTCCAGGGATCACCCCCTCTGATGCCTTTCACTTGTATGAAGCGTAATCATAAAGTCTGTATGATAACACTTCATACAAGTAAAAAGCATTAGAGGGGGTGATCCCTGGAGGGACCCTGTCTGTATTGAATATATGTGTAATGATTTGATGTAATAAAAAAGCTGACTGTCGCTACTTTACACCTTGGTTCAGGGATGTAGACTTGATTAATCTAATAAAATCACATAACACTCTAAATCTGTACAGAGAATTGTTATTGAAAGCTAAAACACACTACCTGTGTAGTGAAGCCCAGAGTTGACAACTATTTAGAACTTTTTTTCAAATCTTACCCTGCTTCTTCTGAGTACTTGTGTGCAAAAGACAGGATGTCAGAGGCTCGTCCACTTCCATCACAAACAACTACAGGGATAGGGGGTTCTTCTCGTAGGCATTCCAGCACAATGGAGATCACATTTGGACCACCTTCTACAATGAGTGCTACCACAGGAACACCTTGGCCTAATCCTATAATAACAACATAACATACTTTCACTATTCATTAAGTCACACAAGTCAACGTATTTCATATTACAATGATAAGGGTTATGGTGTCATGGAAATCACCATATCCACCAGTATCTTTTTTTAGATCAACTAATAACATTATTATTGACTCCATTTTATAGGTAATTACATTAGTCAGCCAATTCATTAAACCAGTGGTCGGCAAACTTATTCGACCAAAGAGCCAAATCGCAACATTGCAACCCTTCAAATATATGTTGAGAGCAAGAGATCTGTTGCCTCTCTGCTTTGATCACTTCCTGCTCTCTTTCCTCCCTCCTGTCAATAGACGGCACACAGGAAGAGTGAGAACAGCTAGTGACTAGAGCAGAGAGACACGCAGCGCCTGCTTACACCCAATGTCTCTCAGGAATGGGGGGCTAGTGGAAATTTACAACAATTTAACTTACCTCATTTTTCGCTAAAACATTCCCTAAAAAGTCTTAGTTAAACTTGAAACTTATAAAACTTGATATTGTCCATAATTATTATTTATTAAAAAGATTACAATTTACTGTGACAACCACTAATGTGAACAATGGCTTTGCATCTCCTGGGTAAGTTTGGGTAAATCAGGTTTGTATGTTGGTGGTAGTGAGGGGGTTTTGCTCTTGGGGGTTGGTGGTAGCGAGGGGGTTTTGCTGTTGGGGGTTGGTGGTAGTAAGGGGGTTTTGCTGTTGGGGGTTTGTGGTAGTGAGGGGATTTTGCTGTTGGGGGTTGGTGGTAATGAGGGGGTTTTGCTGTTGGGGGTTGGTGGTAGTAAGGGGATTTTGCTATTGGGGGTTAGTGGTAGTGAGGGGGTTTTGCCCTGCATTAAACCACCTGGTTAATAATATTATTAGCTTTTATTTATATATCGTCAACATATTACACAGCGCTGTACATAACTGTGTCAGCCCCTTTTGTTTGTGCTACCAAAACCATTCCGATTCATCATGTAATGACCTATTATGGTGTCCTGTGATGTCCTGGACATTAGAAGCAGATCCTTGAATTTAACCTTTGTTTTACTTTATTTTATTATTTATTTTTTCTGTTTCAAGAGCATCTGGCTGTTCATTTGCATCTTAATACAGTATAGCAAAGTATCTATTGAATAAGAAAGCAAACCCAAAATGACTGGTCATATCTACTTGAACTAACTTGGAAGAAGTGACATTTTTGACATTACAGAACAGGTTCAGTTAAATGATACTGTTACTAGATATACTATGACCTAGATAAATAAAAACCTTCACAGACAAAAAGACATCATTTTAGACACAATAATGTTGTTATTAATGAGATTTATGCAGATGCATGAGATGACAGCTGAGCATCCCTTTGCTGTCCCTGCCTCAATTGTATTCCCAGGCATAGGATGACAAAGGGAAACCCATGTGTCACGTTGTCAATGTCTTCTCTAAATAAATACAATTTATACAAAAGACAGTATGTTATATGAAACGTAGACACTATAAAATGATAATGTCGGTAATGAGGCTGCTGCCTTAACATTACATGAAAAAATCATTAATTAAAAGTAAGTTTGTTATATATATATACTTCTATATGCCTAGACAGGGGTGTCATATAAAGTATCCATAGTTTGTAAAAGATTAACTTATAAAGCATGACTAAGTGGCCCAGTAATTTAATAACATGTAATACATATCAATTCCATTTTGTGAACAGTTTGATATAACTTACTAGTATTAATTTTCTGAAGAGATATGTGCTTCTCCAGCTGACGCCGTAATTTGACCTCTGCACCATATCTTCCAAGAGTGCCATTATCCGCAAGGATGAAATGCGTATGAGTGTTGTTCAGGACGGAGAGTTTACTTAGAGGATTTGACATTGTTTGATAAGGTTTATTTACCTGGTAATTAAAACACATATCATTATAGCTCCCTTGTGTAAAGACTTACAAAAACACATAAGGCTCAATTGAAATATTCAAACCAAAGTTTAAAATAGCCAGTTGAGCGCACTAGCTACACAGTGTAAGCTTTTGTATCAAATCCTTATGTTCTAGGGTTTACAGTTGGCATTATATAGTATATTTATGAATGCTATAACTTATGACAATAGTTTGCCAAACACAATGTCTTGTTCAGATTTACAAGATTTTTTGCTTTTATATTAATATTGAATATGACCATATTGCATGACCTAAACTTCTCAGGACTAAACGTTTGACATGTTGCACTTAATGCAACAACATGAAACAAGCAAAAAAAAATTTACATATACAACAGTGTTCTGACCATTCTAACCATAAGTGACCATTCTATGTTTTTCTATGTTCTTGTAAACATTCCAAGTTTTTTTAAATTGACTTTAAACCTCTTACATCTTTTCCTATGAGGTCTTCCTTGTTTTCTACAATGCCCCAGGGGGCAATTCCTATGGCACATATTCTTCCTCTGGACTTGGAAGAGTGATCTTTCAAAGCATCCCCTACATGGCGAATGACACCTGCAATAAAAGATGTATTGATCACAATGTAATTTGAGATGAGAAAACAAGTCACATTCAATCAATTTACAAAAAATAATGAGTTAAGGACAGAACTATAGCTATATATAAATAAATAAATATAAGCAAACTATCCTACTGTGAACCATTGAGATAAGTCGTTGTTATATTGGTTCTGTGATGTACAACAATATAGGGCATTTATTTGGTTTAAAACGTAAGCAGGGTGAATGCAGGATATTATCAGAAAACATTAGAGAAACATTTCCATTCACCATCCTGGCACTTGAATATTCCATCATCCTAAATATATGGTCAAATAGACCCAGGAGACCCAGGGGCTGCAGAACAAAGAAGTAAAGTCTCTGGGATGGCTTTAAGAAGATCTCAAATATAGTTATAAAGTAATTCATGGTAGACAACAAAAAACTGCAACTGCTTTGTGCCGAAAACAATTGTACATTTTACTGCATAAGAGAAGTAATTCCCAAAGGCTCAAACTGATGCTTAAGGGAAAAATACTCAATTTTCAGATCCAGAATTTAGAACAGCACTATGTTATTTCTATTATTGCTATGGTTTGTTAAATGATTGCATGGTTCTGTAATGTGGGTCTTGGGTTTTAGAATATATAGTTCAAGTAACTTGTCTGTTCATCAAATCAATTATGAGAGTTCTTACCTGTGCTGACACCCCCTGTGAATATCCAGGCTCCGGTAGTCATAGCAGCTTTAATGAGTCCTTTCCCAAACACTTGTTTTAATTTAGGCTGCATTTCAAAATTCTGGAGCCCTCCATGAACAGAGATTAGTAGCTTAGGAAGTTCCAACTGCCATTCCTTTACCATGAGGTGAAGCAGCGAATCAGGCTTTGTATCGTATGATACGCGGATGTACTATAAAGAAAAAAACAAAACTAAAATACAATGTATCTGTCATGAGTCTAAGGCAGTGGTGGGTAACTGAGTTGATATAGAGGGCCACAAGTGCAGCCCTTGGCATCACTAAAGGGCCGCACATAAATTTTTTTATCTATACTGACTTGTATAGGCATTTTATAATGAAAAGAGGACAGCAGGCATAGCTAGAAGACATTATTCATTTTTAAATAAATTATATTTCAAGCATTATGGAACATTGTCGTGTGGTAATGCACATTCATATACATGTCATATACATCGCCATAGGTTATGTGCCTCATAGTGATATATATATATATATGGATATATTGAATCAAATGTTATGTGGAGTGGACTGTGGAGGACTGAGGAGGGCCGCTGAATAACACCCAAAGGGCCACATGCAGCCCCCGGGCTGCAGGTTGGGCACCTGGGGTCCAAGGTTGAAGGAAGAACATGTAACTGGCTTACACAAGGAGTACACGTGTCCAGTGACAGCAGACCTGGGCACAGTGCACCACCCATCTATAGAGCTTATATTTCTAGGGGGAAAGTTTACTCCTCTTTCGGATATAAACCATGAGTACTGCTATTACGCTATTATGCACAGACACCAAACGTTTTTATACACCTGAGTTTTTAGATTTAAAAATAGTCACAATCACCAGAAATGTCAGATCTGTTTTAAATTTTGCTAACATATTAAAACATAATAGGCCTCATTTCTTGGATTTTTTTATTTATAGAGATCAAAGACATTTTCAGTATCCTGAGGCTTCATAATTAAAATCTTAAAGAACATTGTATACATAAAAACACTTACCATGGCCTTGTTGGAGTGTCCACCTCCTTGAAACTCTAAGATTCCATAAGCATCTGTGGGATTCAACTGTGTGTGCTTACTAATAGACCACTTCTCAGGCACAGCTTCCAACTGCTTGTTCTCCTCGCCATTCTTGTTCACTATAGCATTTTGAGGAACTGGGATGTGCTGAGTAATAAGCTGACCACAGTAACATCTGAAAGTATTACAACAGTATTACATGAGTATTGAATCACATGTGTATGTGTTTACATAATCCAAACTTAGGTAACCTATGACTCTTGTTTAACTATTGTTACAACTGCGAAATTATGGTTGTGGTCATTTACTTGTCCTGTAAACCTGACTAAACATTTGTTAAATACCATATACTGTATGTCAAGAGTATAGACTTCTGCGGGCAGTTAAACAGACAAACTGTTTTAATGTTTTAGACATGCAACAAGTTATTAGGTATTCTTTGCTTTAGAAGCTTGCATAGTTATCTAATGTTATTATCACTGTGAGCAAAGTCAGGGAAGAAAAAAAAACACTACTAGTGTTGCATAGTGTTTAAATTAAAATTTTCACTGTTTGGTCATTCCAACATTGAATTCCACATTTTTCCTCACTCATAGCCATCATAATCCAGGTGTAATGAAGTTCAGCATTGTTTAACTGCTTGCTGTGAACATAGGCTGTCAGAGACACACACAGCAGTGAGGGAGAACCTATGGCACGCGTGACAGAGGTGGCACTTGCAGCCCTCGCTGGTCAGCCAGCACAGAGGAGAGAACTGCAGCCTATTGGCTCTCAATGTTGTCAGTTCTCAACCCCACTCTTCTGATTTCACACAGTGCCCCATACTCACTCCTATTCTATCTAGAAAGTAGAGTTTGTTTTTCATGTTTTGTGTGTGTATATAATGTGTGTGTATTTCAGGTTAAATTGCCATGCCGGCACTTTGAGATAGATAAGTGGGGTTTGGTATTCAGTTTGGGTACTCTGTCTCAAAAAGGTTCGCCATCACTGCCTTAGAGGGTTCACCTTTACCCTGTACTAGGCTCACAATACTAAAGCATTAAATTACATTTGGCAACAGGTGACTGACTGTACCAGCCATAAAAAGGTCTGGAAATGTGTGAATTAAGAATAGCAAAAATAAAATAGGTGTAGGGTGGAAAATCTGGAGACTAGAGATTTGCTTTAAGCACCTTGCAGCACAGTAGTCCTATGTACAATAAACCAAGGATGATGGCTGCAGGATTCTCGGGAGATCGATTGTAGCGTGATGATGTCATCATGTTGCAGCCGGTCGCCCAGAGGATCGGCTGGCACCCTTTGTGTGCTGGCCATTATTTTGGCTGGGGATGCCGGATCGCTGCATGTATGGGGGCCTTTAGTATGTTTGTCTTTGAGTGTGTTTCCTCGATCTTAAGAGCTCACATTATAATAAAGTGTGTGTGAGTGAATGTGGTAGGAGCAATTAAAGACTCACTGTACAGCACTATGGAGAATGTGAAACTATATCAATCAATACAACATAATAGATGAGCATAATGTGAAGGGCTTAAGCTATACACTGGATATCTGCAACTGGCAATAATTCATACAGCACTCAATCCATTCTAGCAAGAGGGTTCACAGCGATAAATGACCCCTACCTATTATATACTCTGTTTCCAACCCTCTTAAATTGTGTGATTGGGCAGAGTCCTCTTCTCTTATGTTGGCTTTCAATCAATAGATCTCTAATTGACAGCCAGTAAAGCCGGCCATAGACGTTTATTTTTTTTATAACATTTTTCGGCAGATCGATAGTGTGTGACAGCCTGTGCCGAGAATCAGCCATGGAACCTCCTCTATTCCTCCCGTGTCATTACCTGTACCTGTGTGTTATTGTGTGTTGTATCTCTAATGTATTGTACAGCGCTGCGTAATATGTTGGCGCTATATAAATAAATGATAATAATAACCTTTGTGTGTCGTGATATACTTTCAATGGGGACACTGGTAATTTGTGGGCCGATTTAAGGCACGAATTAAGATGGACGAGTTTGAACGCGACATGTTTGCCCGCAAATCGAACTGTCCATGGCCACCTTAAGTTGTACAGGAGTTGAATTATCAACTTGGATGACAATTATTTATCTTTTGTTTTAAGTTTTAGAATATATATGCTAAAGTAAAGTCAACCAATTGGCAGATTTTTCATAGATGGAATTGTTGTGTAATTAGGTCCTTGAAAAAAAAATCTGACTACTTGTTACAGACAATATGTGTGTACTCTCTTTATTCCAGTACCTCGAATTTTATATATCTGACAAAAAGAAAACTTACAGCATATATAAGAATATAAATAAACCATTAGCAACATGCTTTCAGATATTAATAAATGCACAGAAGCCACAATCATAAACAATTTATAAGCCCAATGAAAATGTCAGCTGTAGAAAAGTGTTGCTTTAATACAAAATATATGAACATATAAATAGCTAAATGAGTCATACCCCATTACTGCATATTCATATAGAATAAAAAAAGTGGAAGCAACTATTATTGACACACACATACACATATACACATATTATTATAGCAAACACATAGTCACCTGTTGCTGTCTTTGCTGTTGGCAACTATGTAGATGCATTCTCTTTTGAAAAATGTCTTTTCTATCCAAGCCTTTTGACCCTAGAACAATACAAAAGAAAACACATTTTCAGCAATTCTTGACATGTTCATTATAAGATATTAAAACATTAGAAACATTTTTTAAATATGTATAAAACTATATATAACAGAGGGTAATATACCAGCTCTAGGCCTGGTGTGCAGCAAAGTTATGGCAATTAGAGACACAGTCTAAAGGTCCCCATACATGCTGTGATCCGCAGCCAATTGAAGGGCGTGCGTGTGCGCTCACGCTATCTATTGGCCGCAGATCTTGGGTGCCCATGTGGGCAGAATTCTCGATCGGCCAGGAAACCGACATGTCGGTAAATTCCTGGCCGATCCCATTACTTTGGATTGAGACCAGCCTCTCCATTCAAAGTTATGGTCGGCACACAAAGGGTGCCCAGACGATTCTTGGCACTCCCGGCCACTCCTGTGTAATACAGTCATCTTCCAGGCAGATGGCGTTGATCTTCCAGGTAGATCTAAACGTGTGTGGGCACCTTTAGTCACAGTGTAGAGGAATTTCCTTTACATGGTTCTATCTATCTGGTGCCCATGTGATAATAGTATGTAGATGAGATAATAATAATATGTAGAAGAAAGTAATAATAGAAACCCTTTGAGTACTAAGGTGGAACATAATTCCTAATGCTAAGAAAAAAATAGACAACTGCATCCTGATAATGAAAAAGGCACCCATAAAGGTCCCTGTACATATATGTAGGGTATATGTTAATGCTTGTAAAATTTTCAATGACATTAAATTCTTAGGAGCGTTTAGCAAAAATAAAACAATAAACAAGAAGACTGATCTCGTAAATCCTCTTCCTTTATTTCTTGTTAATTTTTGCTATGGGAAATAAGAAACAGTACGTTTTTCATGCATCCGGATATACATCTGTCATGGTATGCTCAATTTGCAAACCTAGCACATCACAATAAGTATTCATTTATTTAAAAAAAAGAAGAGATTTACAGTCACATGATTAAAATAGTTATAATTTATATAGATATTTTTTTCATAAAAATGTTGTGAATTGAGCCTTCTGTATCTAGTGCACATAATAAATAAAGTAACGAATAACGACTGTTAGGCAAGTGTCGCCTGAGCTGATGTTGGAAAGAAATTTGCGAGCCTGAAAGAGATCATGCTAGCGAGCATTCCAAATACGTTTAGCTTTTGAAGTTTCACTGTCCTTGTCTGTTTAATCTTCTTACCAACAGCTTGATTATAATCCAGTGCAAATTCTGCAGAACACATGAGCTAAGTGAAAACGGGCACATTGTTTCCTGCATGTATTTGACATTGTAAGCTGCTGTTTCGCCAAGGATTACAGTCACTTGGCATCCAAACTTATTATTATCCACAAAAATTGCCTAATGAGGCAAGGAAGGAAAAACTCTTTTTGGTCAAGGATTATAACAGATTAAGTGCACAGTTCAGATTATTTTTTTTTAACCTTGAGACTAAAGGCCCCCATACACCTAGCGAGCCGGGGCTGATTTTTCGGCCGACCAATGGGCGTGCGCACAGGTGCCCACATGGCTCAGTTGGCCAGAGACGGACATGTCCTTGAATCTCTGGCCGATGCCATTACTTTGGATGGGGAACCCCTTATATTTGGTGACTTGGTCCATGACCAGCCCTTGTCACACTTTTCTTTACACTTTGAAGAAGCAGCAAACTTATAACATTAGGTATAATGGGTATTATTAGCTCTTAGAGAGGGTCGTTATACCTGAATAGACAGGTTGCAATGTATAAGATCAGCCGACATCTCCTAAAAATTTTATTTATCTGGCTGCCATGAGGACAACTGCAGACTCTGAACCTGTCTAGAAAGTACTTTCTTTCTTCTGAATCCTATTTACTTCATGTTTTAGCAGGAGTACAACTTATATTTATAAAAGATACCTACAATTAGCTAATTCACAAGGAGTCCAGTTAACTTACGACAATCCTTTTAATTCTAATAAGATAATGCAGAAAGGAGCAGCAAACCACTTTGCAAGAGTCCATAATTTATATTTTACAAAGGGGTCTGGTGTTTTCTTCTTCAATTGTTCATCTGCTTTTTGACTGTAATCCTGCAAGAGGCCTGACGACAGCCATTGTGCTTTAAATAGTTTATTATTTTCCTGATATTGGAAGTAGAGTAGTAAATTACACATGTGGCATTCCAGCACTTTCAATGTGTGGTGCCTTTCTTTGGGCCCATGTTTCTAAACAAAAATTTTATGAGATATAAAAGAAATATATAAGTGAAAACGTCTACAAATTTCTGACATGTACCTGTCAATATGTTAAGATCACAAACTTTATATAAAAAAAAAATAACATGCACTTTTTTTTAACTAGGAATGGCCTTCTTTGGTTTATGATTTAGTATTTGAGTATTTTGGGCTGGAAAGTCAGTAAAAATGTATCTGATAATACTGAGAGGCATACTGTATACTGATCTTATATATAATTTAGACACCACATGAATTTGTCATTAGGCAGCATGGGTCTTCATGTGATAAAATGCATGATGAAAGAATCCCGTTATTCCATAGAAAACAGCCTACAGGTGGGCTTACACATGTAGATTTTTTAGTTCGATCAACGAAGAACAAACTATTTTTTGGTTGATTGAACAAAAATCTAGAATGGCCAATTTGTTCAATGGATACATTTTATTCGACTTTGAACAAAAAGTCGTTGGAAAGGTCATCAAAAATGTTGGTAAATTTTTATCTGTCATTGTAATTTCAAAAGTATTTTCATTATCGATATCGGCTATAAAGGGACAAAAAATCCAAGGTTACATCCGATAAATAAACAAACGATGTTCAGCAAACAAAAAAAACGAATTTGCAGTTGATTGAAGAAAAAGTCTACACTCACCTTTAGATTTTTTTTGTCAGATTTCCTTTAGATCTCCTTTTGCTTTACCAAAACCATGTAATATGAGGGACTTTCTAAACCATCAAGTCTACCTGTGTACTACATAGTTGTTGGTAGATCTAAAGGATATCTGACAGAGAGATCTAAAGGTGTATGCCAGCTTAAGTACAACTTCTGAATCCTGTCGCATTAAATATCACATTGCTTGAGAGAAATAAATGTAGGTAAAATGTCAGATTGAAGGAAGAGCTATCATTAAAATCAAAGAGTCTGATATAAAATGATATAACATACCGTTGCACTATGGTAAGGAAAAATATTACAATTTCATTCTGTAAAATAGGCTGATTACCATAGATATATGTATTTTATGTTTAAAATAAATGATCTTTTATATTTTTGTTTTAATATTCATTTTCATCAGTTGGTGGCAGCTCTTTTTGAAACTACTAAAACAACTAAAATGTATGCACTGTAGAGTGTACACCTACAATAGTTTTCATTTGTACTCATAAATTATCATGTCTCAAGCCTATGGATGGTATTATCCGAAAAATAATAGTAGATGTATAGGTCTCATGTGGATAAAACAAAACAAAATGTAAAATAATATTGACAGGAGAATGTATTTAGAAGAAGGATAGGAACTTCAATAGTCACCCATGCTTGGCAGGGGTGCAAGATTTTTACATTGAACTCTTAAGTGTAACAGATCAGGACCCAGGAAAGTTGGAAAATCTCAACTACAAAGAGTTGCACTTTGCCCAATGAGCTACACTATTTCTGCCATTGAAATTTTGTTCAATACTTTTCTCTTTCACCTGCTTTAAAGAAAGATGATTAAAACACTTTTTAACCAACACTTATACCAGTCTTTTAAAATGTGATATGTAAGTTTTGCCAGTGCTTTTTCTGTAACAATAAAAAAGCAGTACAAACACAATGAATGTATCTTGTCCCAAGCCTATGGATGCTTATGGATGGCATTATCCAAACAATTATAGTAGATTTATAGGTCTCATATTGGTAAAAAAAAAACGAAATGTAAAGAAATATTTACAGGAGAATGTCTTAAGAAGGATAGGAGCTTCGATAGTCACCCATGCTTGGCAGGTGTGCAAGGTTTTCACATTGAACTTAAATGTAACAGATCTGGACCCACGACAGACATATTTTTAAGAAAGTTGGAAAATCTCTACTACAAAGAGTTGAACTTTGCCCAATGTGCTACACTATTTCTGGCATTGACATTTTGTTCAATACTTTTCTCTTTCACCTGCTTCAAAGAAAGATGATTAAAACAATTTTTAACCAACCCTATTACCAGTCTCTTAAAATGTGATCTGTAAGTTTTGCCAGTGTCTGTAACAATAAAAAAGTAGTACAAACACAATGAATTTGACAAGACAAGGAAAAGAAATGCATTTACCTGATATATAGACGGTAAGCATAGTAAGGTGATTCATGCTCCCTTTGGAAAGTAGTTACTAAAAACATTAAAATGTACACAATCCTCCAAACAGCAACACAGCTATTAATACAGTATGTGGCTTGTCAAAACACCACAAATGTAGTGTAGGGAAGCTGCTGAGCCCTTTAATGTGGCCTTATGAATTTGCCTACCTGGAGGCTCCTGGAAGGACAGGCTCTTGCGTCTTGCCTTGCTGGCTGCCTTCTGAAAGTTGATGAGAATCCCTGAGGAGAAGGCTTGCCACCACTTTAAGAAGAGAATCTCATATGATAAGCATGTGAGCAGCCTCTTTGTCCAAGCCAATCTCATGACTGCCTTTGAAGGTAATCCTTTAGCAGTCCCATGATCCATCTCCCTGCCCAGAGGGTATTTTCATCTCATGGTGGAACAAGGCACAACAAATCTACTTTGATAATGCCCAAATCTCCAATTTGTTAAACCTTCTGTGTGACTATAGTAACTAAAAAAAAATGCCTACTTTGCAGAAGGATCTCTGGAGCTACTAATCTGAAACTTTGCTGCCCCTGCTTAAAAATTTCAACTTTATTTGCATAATTGAGACAATTGGACATAATGGGCCCTTTCAGGGGTCCTCATTAATTCTTTTAAAATGGAGAAAGGAGGTCACCCTGCATTAATTACAGCTAATCCCTTTTAAAAACTATTTTAAACTCTAGTGCCATTTCTGCATGAAATCTCCAAGTTGTTCAACATTCTATCAAAAAACTTTTAGATTGTTCAGCAGTATTTATGTTTCATGTGCTAATATGTGGCTATAAAAGTTAGACCTGGCGGCATTGCTTTTATTTTGTATCCAGAAACTTGTTAAGAAACAATCATGATCTTTTGTTTTTGGATTCTGTAAGTTTATTTTAACTTTTGTTTCAAGTCTACAATTTGTTTTATTTTCTTTGTTTTATTTTTCATTCGAACACCTTTCATAGCACATATAGAAAGTTCAAACAAATTAATATTTCTGTTCAATGAAATTTGCTAAAGGCAAACAAACTGTTTGTTCAGCAAAGCATGTGCTTCCAAGCATTATTGGAGGAATTAGGTGAATATTATTATGTTATTAGATCCTGAGTGAATAAGGTAATGGATTGTTCTGTTACAGTTCAGGATTTTGTGGTTCAGATCAACTTTTGAATGCTGTAGGAGCATGATTTCACATAGAAATAAAGATGTACTTGCAGATCTAGCAAGAACATAAATTGAATTACTCAACATAAAGGGTTATATTCTTTAACTAAAATTGCTATTTTGTTTTAAAAAGACATGGGAAGGATTTTTAAATATTTGTGTCTGATAAAAAGCTTTCTCCTAACATCCAATTTGAAAACACCAGAAGATGTGAGAGAAAAAATGTTGCAAATTATTTAGCATTCCTGGATAGTTGTCAGCAGTACAGGTATTTTCCTTTTTAGAATTGGCCTGGTTATATATAATATTTTGGGATTTGGGATTTGTGCTCTCGAATATTCGCAATGGCGGATATTCGTCATATTATGCTTTAACATAAAATGTTGAACAGCTACACGGGATGCAAGGCAATAGAATACAGTCCAATCGAATTTTATGAATTTCAAATGTTCCTTAATATATTTGCGAAATTACGCAAACTCCAATATATCATATGCTGCTCAACACTACTGGCCACCATGATATATTGAGAAGATGAATCTCTCCTTAGAGGTGAAAAAGCAAAAAGAAAGAAAAAATTACAGAAGTGTTCCCTAATCTACCAAAATGTCATTTCTTTTGGCAAAAGACACTTCTAAACAAGATAGTACAGTCCCAGTATACATTTCATTACAAGCAATACATTATGAACTATGAAGGAGCCTTCAGTGCACATGTTTTTGTTCCATTGTGTGTTATGTAGGGAATTTTACCCTGTAATTGTATATTTGTTCTGTAAGAAATCATCAGAATGTAGGTATATTAGGTAGACAAATGCAATGGAATGTCATACTAATAGTATGACGTAAAGTCAAGCATGCTGGGCCTAAACCAGACCTTGATGGACTGGATTTACACAGATCGATATTTCTTTGAGCTACAGCAATAACAGCAATAACAAATTATGGATTGGTCAGAAAATGACACTGAATATATAAAAAATTCTCACTGGGCAGAAGAGAGTTCCACGTGTTTTAATGGTAATCCTACTCAAGCCACATGAAGCTTAGTATTTTGGTGAGACCTAAAGTCAGTGGTGGCATGGTCTATATTGTTTCTACCATATATCTAGACTGCCAGATTGGTTTAGAAACCAGGAACATAAGCGATGGATATGTTTGGAACAGCAACTCCTAAGGATCCCCTTACCATGTTTATTTCTACACAAGCATGGGTATTAATGAGATGATGTTCTCTCTCTCCGGGCAGGCGCATGCTTGATGGCGTAGCCGCCCCCCAGCAACCGCCCATATTGCCACTATCTAAATCCACCACTTACCTCTCTATAAACTACTTATCATCCCTAGCTGAGTTTTTTGTCCACTTATTCATTCAGAAATGGAAGTCAGATCTGGGGGTTGAACTTTTCAGTGCAACAAAGAGGTTTTACTTCATATTTTCCCAACAAAACACCTGTCTGTAGCAGGTTCCAAGAGTCCCATTATAAACTGCTTGGTAGATGGTACCACACAAGCATCATACTACATTCCCGAAGGAATGGCTCATGTGTTTAAATGGTTCTACAGCTCTAGTCTCCCTCCATAACATAGTTTGGGAGTGCGCCCTGCTCTGAGAGTTCTGGGACTGGTTAAAACAGTAATTTGTAAACAAATTGATGTGGACCTGGGTAGTAATCCTGGGGCCTACTGCCTTAACCTCACCCAAATCCCCACCTATCAATACATGAAAACAGTATTAATACACCTGCTTAACTCAGCCAGAGTGTGTATTCCACTATAATGAACTGAACCTCCTCTCGATTGTGTACTATATTTGATCTGCAGAAAAGCCCAGTCTTGCAAAACAGTCTGAATCTTAATGCAATCAGCATTAGGGGTTTGCACTGATCTAAGTGTTAAGTCCTAGGGCTTGTTTCCACTATACGACGTATCCCATAGACTCAGCCTGTCGGCGGATGGTCTGTTCACACATCCGCCAGTGTAAAGGCTGAACGTACTCGACTACGTTCAACCTTACACCGGCGGATCGGCTCGGCGCAATGAAGACAGACCCTCCGCCGAGCAGGTAAGTCTATCTGTTACGTTGGGACCTCCCAGGGGGGTCCCAACGCAATGGAAACATAGCCTAATTCATGAATTTGATGACTATCTAATATTTGTCCTGATGTTTTGATGTAAATACTTTGAGTTGAGATTTCCCAAATATTGAACATTTAAAGATTTGTTCTGTTGGAAAAATAGTTTTAATATCAGCATAGGCCACATTAAAAACCTTCTTAAAAGGTTCTTAACTTTCCCAACTCTAAAATAAAAAGGAGATTTTGTTGAAATTGCTGCTTAAAAAAAAAGGTACCGTAATCGTATATTGTAATTCTGCAAAGATTATCTAAACCAGCAAAAAAAAAATTTAAACATTGGAGGAAACAGATTTGGACAATGTGAAATGCCAGGAAAGAAATATAACTCAAGAAGAATACTATGTACATTTAGTCCATAGTACATAGAACATAGTACCTATGATGAGGACGTATACATAATTGCTTTTAAAACACTTCAGTCTGGTTCAACATATTAAAATGTCTCGGTTTCATACATCCTTAACCAACATGCACTGTATTACAACTTTTTTCAGCTAAACGGCTTAAAAAACTAGAGAGCCTAATACAGCTGGTTGCACAATATGGTGGGAAAATGTTTAATGTCAGTCCTTATGCAGGCTGTAGTCAGCCAAAGTGCACAGTCAGTGTTCACAAGAATAACATAAAAGAATGAAATAAAAAGAAGACAAGCAGAGATAATATACCCATACAAAAGGTGATCTCATGGGTGAATGGTCACACTCTATGGGAAAGATCAGCTGTCTTTCAGTTTGCTTAGTGAAATGACTTGGCATGATAAGCAGTGGCTGAATATAATGGTTATGTGTCTTTGCCAGCCACATGTGCCACTGTAAGTGTGACTTTACTTGACGAGAAGTATGCTATCTATTGATACCATATACTAGTAATTTTGTCTTTACAACTTCTAAAAGATTTCTAACATTGGATCATGAGTGTAATATTTATGTTTTACAGTCAAACTTCAGACACTTTTTCTTTAAGTTCCAGATCGAGTGGGAAAGGTCTAGAAACGTTGGGAGCTTTTCATTGTGTACACATTGAGATTTCCTTTTACTTCCTGTTTTATCTGACACTTGCCAATTGCAGAGGAAATGTCACCAATGACGATATGGACAGTAAAAATAACTGGATGAATGCTGTAATGCTTAACCAACTCTAGTAGAGAAAATAGTTTTTGTTACTGCCGTTGTTCCCACAAAGCAGTCTTTCACTCATTTACTCTTCTTTCTGATACATATTAAAGAGACATGAACTCATGGATCTGACCTTTTCTCCAAAACCTGTGGCTATCATGGGTCAGGTAATGGTTCAGTAGAGTACAGCACCTTTCCTCCATCCTCCCACACTTATCACTAGAGATGATCGAATTTATTTAAAAAAATTCGACCACTTCAATGATTTCGGGTGAACATGATATCATCACCAAACTTGCTGGAGATGTAGAGAAGGGTTTGGGGTATACTCCAAAAAAAAAAAATAGAGTTGGTCTCTAAAAAAAATAGTTTTTGCACAAATTAAGTTCAAAGTCAAGTCAAAATTTCCAAAATCGGAATATCGTATTTAATTTTGAACTTAATTTATGCAAAAACTACATGTGGTAGAGCAAAAAAAAATTTCAAATGTTCCCACAACCCTTCTCTACATCTCCTTTAAGTTTGGTGATGATATCATTTTCAGAGGCTTTGCAATCAGCTCACAAAGTTAGCAAGTCGAAAAAATTCGACCATCTCTACTTATCACTCCTCTCTCGTATCACTCCCCTGCGATCATTGTGCAGTCAATCGCAATGTGCTTACGTGCAATCACTGAACGGTCACTCAAGTATTATTCTCAGAATCAATGCACACCCCCTTGGGGGAATCAATCCCTGGCCAATTCTTGGAGACCATCCCTGGCCGATACTTTGGATGAGGGCCCTCCAATCTAAAGTATCGCATGACAATCGATCTACGGGAATCAAGTGAAAAATTGAGCCATGTATGGCCGGCTTTAGGCTTCACGGCAACCTGTGCCTTCAGTTGGCTTTATAACCCCCTTGACTGGATCTAAACCACATATTTTATATGACACTTAAATGTAGCCCCTAAGGGCCCTTTCACATTATCCGCACTGCGCTAGCAGTTATGTTTTTTACTGGCCCAAAAAAAACAGTGTATGGGAGACACTTGCGCTGCTACTGCAAAAGTGTTCCAGTAAAATTGCCCATTAATGGACACCTAAGCGCAGGGCTAGTGCGAAAGGTACACAGGTTTCCTTTGTAGTTTTTCCTGTACCGCAGCTGCAGCACGGCTGGTGTAAACAAGCCCTAAAACGTTTGTTGTGTTGCTGTGTGGTTCATCCATTCACCTTTATTAACAGTGTTTAGTGTGTTAGAAACCCCATTTTTGACATTGCATAATACATATAACTGTGCCTGCAATGCTACAATGTATAGGTTTAAATCCACACTTATTGTTTTTCATACAGTACATATTTACCATTGTCTCTATTGACACAAGTTATGGTGTTATAGATGTTCATATCCTATTACAAGAAGAAATTATATATAAACAGCGGTGCACATAAGGAGTACGCTGGTACGCAGAACGGTCTAAAACCTAGCTCTGCATACCTTTCTTTTCCTTACTAAGCGCATCCCTGTACTAGGAAGAAAGATGCAGGAGCTTTCCCCCTTCCCCCCCTCCCTCTCTGATGAGAAGGAAGCCATGCTTGTGTTGTGCTCTGAATGCAAGTTCTCTCTAGTGACATCTGGTGGCTGAAACTGATATTGCAGATTGAGTTGAGATTACAGGTTTATTGTTAAACCTATACAATTTATGTCACTTGGATAACCACAGGGAAACTTTAATAACTGTAAGTTGCAGTTAGGGGTGTCAAATGGGAAATCTTAATTACTAAGTCAAAAAAAGATTGGACTTATAAGGGTGTTGGAGATCGGGGGGACGAAAATCAGAGTAGGCATATGTAGGGTAAAAGTTGCACTACTGAGATATGATACTGAGATATATACTGAGATCTGGGGGTTGTTTTGTGAGAGTTACATTTGACCCAAAGCTTGCTGGTGACCTGTGGATGGAGACAGCTAATCGGAGGATCAATCAGGAACAGGGAGGTCCATCTGCAGCAGAATCTACCATGCAGGAAGCTGACGCAGAGGACAGTGAGTACGACAGTGAGGTAGACCACCCTACATATGGGGGTGAGTACCAAACCCCATCTCCTTGTACACATCCGAGTAGCTCCCTAAAAAAGTGATGCGCACCCCTGTATATAAACATGTTGCAGAAGCATAGCTGCCTTTTCTTTGTCCCTCAGTTGCTTTTGTACAGTTTTTAAAATAAAAATGAGGATTAAATGATTTGCAAGGATCATAATTTGCTTTGAATCGAATTTTACAGAGTCATTTGAAAAAATGCTTGTATATAGACTGTATTTAGGTTTAATATTTTGCATTACTTAGCCCAATGAGTGTATTTACCAAGGTCCTAATGGTCAATGAACCTTTAGCTGTGTAGTTCCTTAATAAGAGTTATTATATTGCAGGGATGTCAAACTCTGGCCCAGGGGCTAAATATGACCTGAAGTGTAATTATAAAGAAGAGGAAAAGGAGTATGTCTCCCCGATCGACACATGATGGGGGATTAAGGGACTTTTCAGGCAGTACCTGCCTGAAAAGTCCCTTAATCCCCCATCATGTGTCGATCGGGGAGACATACTCATTTTCCTCTTCTTGATTTTTGTTGGGATGTGGCAAGCCAACCTTCCGCAAATGTGAATAGACCCCTTAAAATTTTTTATCTATTTGAAGTGTAATTATATTTGTGCCGTAAATATTAAAAAAGTTTTTGAAGCAATAAATAAATAAATATCTATAAAGAAATTATTAATTTAAGCTTTTTGAAGCATAAAAAAACATAAAACAGAATTTGCCTGTTAAACTACAAGCCCACTTCAGTGATATAACACTTCCACATAGGATTTACTTCTTAGAGGCTTAGGCTTCAATTGACTAATACTGGTTAGAACAAAAATCTCCATTGTCCGCTTTAGAAGGAAGTGGAAAGCTTGCATCTCTAGGGGACAGTCATTTACTTGTTCTCAATAGCCACGTGATACCCTACAAACTCTACAAATTAAGCTGCAGATTATTAACCAAGGGACTGTAACAAAAGGAAACATTTCTCTTTGGTACATTTTATTTTGCACTTATTAATTTATAGATTTCATTCAATACATTCTTGTAGGGCCTATTCTTTCCAAGTGTTGCACTATGAGTGTTTGGCAATAAGCTTGACACCTTTTGACACAATGCACTCTAATAGATCTGCAATAGAAGGCACCACACATATAGCAGCTCAGTAGGAAAAACATATGTATTCAGTTTAGCCTGTATTGTGATAATAAATAATTGCTAATTGTCATTTGGTAATACATCTAAAGGATTGCAAAGGGGGCCTAATGGGCCCCATACACTGGTCGATTTTTTGTTAGATTCCTAAACAATCTATTACTGTGCGCTTTCGTGTTCTCGAATTGAACGCAGAAACCTTTGATCAGACAGGGAACCAACATGTTGATAAATCCCTGTTCAACTGGCATAACTTTGGATGGGGACCAGGGTCTCTATCCAAAGTATTGAATGGGTGCGCTCTTCTTTAGAGTCTCTGTATAAGAACATTGACTCTCATAGAATTCATAGAATTCTTACAGCACAATAGTCAAAACTGCCCTACTTGTTACGGTGGGAGGCGGACCTGGTACTACAGTTGGATCTTAACAAGGAAATGGAACAAGATGGTCCTTATGGCCTTTCAGTCTTTCCTCAATACTTCTATCATTGAAGCTAACTATAAAGTATTACTCAGATGGTACATGGTGCACTCCCGAATAGCTTCCTTTATACCAGAAGCCTCCCCTAGCTGTTTTCGCCACTGTGGTCAGGTAGGGGACATGATTCACACGTAGTGGACCTGCCCGAAGGTCAAGCACTTCTGGAGTAGACTATATAAATTTATTTTCAGCGTTAACCTCAAAAGGTGTCCGAAGATTTCCCTAAACATAAGGCTAGACTCATAGCATTCATATTTCTGACGCCCCCTATAGCTATAGCAAGATCCTTGAAAACCTCTGTTATCCACTTGGACTTGGTCAAATCCAAACGTTCCTGGATTATGATTAAAGAACGCTTGTCAGCAATCTTATTGGACAAAGTCTCCTTGTTTGAAAAGACGTGGCAGCCTTGGATTCAATACTCTTCCCCCACTGGGACTGCGCTATATTGATTGATTAGCTGCTCTGGCTCATGGGTTTCGGTAGTGTTTCTTGATGTGATTGGTATGCACTATATTGATATTTCGTTTTTGTATTGTTCATGTTTTTCCCCTCCACCTCCTTACCCCCCCCCCCTTTTCCCTTGTTTTCTACTTCAATTCTTTGTATGTACTTTGTATTTTCGTGTTTATGCAAAACTTTAATAAAAGTGTATTGAACCACAAAGTATTAAAAGGGAATTGATTGTGCAAAGTGGTGCGCATTGATTCCCCGTTCAATCAACAAACGCTGGAAACACCAAATCTTATAAAAAATATTTAAAACTCATGTACTATAATAGAAATACGAGTTTTATGTTTAATATTTTCATAACTATACATAGACGTATTTGTATAGCTCTAGAGAAAAACCTAGACCTGTACTTCTGCAAGGACAGAGAATAGAGATTTAGGACAGACTAGTACCAGTACTTCAAAACAGACAAAGTTAATGACTTAGATTCTTGTCTTAGTTTTGAAGCATAAGAATATATGCTATAGAGCTTTCAAGTGGCTTTGTGGAAATTACACAGATTATTCTCGACAATAAAACTACTAACATCTCATGTCAATAACTTTGTCTATATTGTTACATTGGTTGCTGTGAAAGAGCGACTATGATATGCAGCATGGGTGTTTAACCTCCCTAGCGCACTTCTGAGGTCCACATTTCTGTACAAAAGCGCACCACAGACTTAAATGGAACTTTTTTTTTTATGTTGTGTTGAGGGAGGGGGGGGGGG